>VWZT01009613.1:694676-872593 GCA_013397055.1 Pachycephala philippinensis
GGCGGGGGGGTGGGGTTGTGTGTAGGAAAAAGCTTCCTACATTAAAAAGACAACACCCACAACAGATATAATAACTGCTCAAACTAAAGACTAATTAACAGTACTAAGAACTGGCTATTTTCTGTGAGCTCTTTTCTATGTCTCTGTGGACAGTGTCCTGAGAAATTCCACAGGATCTGCAGGCTGACTGAAAGCCAGCCTGCTTTCCCTCCACAAACCCAACATCTGTGTGGGAATACTGCTAACCTCCCTTTTGCTCAGCTATCCAGGCTAGCTCAGAAGCTCTCTGCACACACGGGTACAATATGTGCCTTGTGGCCACCTCCTGACCCCTGGGAACCTGGAAGAGGGAGATGATCTACATGTCCAGGCAGTGGGATGCACAGCTGTGACAGAGCCAGATGGTAAATCTGGAGAATCAGGAATTTTGTGTTGAACTTTAGGCTTTGAGGGAAGCAGTTTGAGTATTACAAGCAGCAAATCATGAGCCTATAATTGCTGTGATGTCTAACTATGGTATAGGGCCATTCATGGAAAATTGGTAGCATTGTTAATAATGAAGCAGAAAAGCCATGAGCCTCTCATGACTGTGTTTTATTTATCATGTACATTTGAAACAGGCAGGTTGTGTTTGCATTACTGTAAAACCTGGAACTAGGGTTCCTGGTCCCTCCCAGCACCCAGATCTCCCTGCACTTTGAGAAGACTGCAGCAAAAGGGGAAACTGACCTTGTCAGCCAAGGAGAAGATTGAGCAGGCGGAAGGGAACTCGTCCTCACTGCAACAGCACCAAAACCCCTTCCTCAATGCCTCACAACCTTAAAAGCTCTTGTTATAAAAAGGTAACATTTTACATCTTTTGCAAATCAATCATAATTATAATGTGTGAAGAAAACAGAGCTGCTATGTGCTGAAACTGATCTCAGTGTGACTCCGAGCTGGGAAAGAGCCCGCTGCAGCTGTTCCACTGCATTAGGGCCATCAGCTTCACCTCATTAGGAGAAGCATTCACCTTCCTGTGAGATCCCTGCTGCATAACCTCCTGCCCTGCCACCGAGACAGACACGGTATGAGCAGTGGCACTTAACCCCTTGTGTTCCCAGCTGCACTCAAATGTAGGGAAGAGAAAGATGCAGGAATAGCTAGAGCAGCTTCTTGGCAGTACTGGTGTCTGGGGGCAAGAAAACTACAGTTTTATGTACAAATATTCGTGATGCCACTGTGTGCCTCACTTTGTGACAAGACCAGCATCCTGTGGAGCACCATGTGCTGCAGCAGCAAACACTGACCAGTCACCATGGCAGAGACAATGCATTAAGAAAGTGACAGTATAAAAGAACAAATTTAATTGTTTAGTCACCTCAGAGCAGAATAACATAGCCAAATGTTCCTCTCAGACTAAAATGTTTCGTATTTTGTGAGGGGAACAGGAGAGTATGCAATGCCTCCTTACATTTAATTAGATAATTTAATTAGATACGATTTTCATCAGTAGCATTTGGTTTCCTTTATTATAGAGAGATTTTGATAGCAATTTTCCTTTCCAAATGTAAAAACATAGTTTGCGTATAATATCATCATAAGGTGTATGAATTGCTCTGAACTTTAAAACATTCTACTTGTAAATCTTCAAGAATTGCACTCAGAATTTTCATAGAGCTGAGTTCTGATGTAATTTGTGTTAAAAAAACACAAAATATGTCCTTAAATTTCTGGAGGTTTTATGACGTAAGGCTGAATTACAGCAAAGGTAAAATCCTATTTTATGGAATAGGTGGTGGGTGGGTGGTTGGGAGGCTTCTTGGCATTTTTATTATTTTTTTAAAACATTATTTGGCGTCTTTTATAAACTTTATTAGGCTAGAGTTTACAGACTGGTAGAGCTGCCTTTACTCTCAATTACTTTATTATTTTAGGACTTTTGTGGAAAAAGACTAATATAATCAGGCCTGGCTCTTCTTTCATGTTACGTGAGCTTTGCTAAGGAACAATCTCCCAGACTCCAAAGTTGCTGTGCTAAGGAAATGAGAGCCTTCAAAAGACTCTGAGTTTCCCTGGCGTTCAGTTCATTCGCTGCGTTTGAACATGAACATGTTTCAACACAAAAAACATATGTTTTGGTGTTCCCTCCTTACAAAAGAGCAGAGAAACAGGGTTATGGAGGAATCAGATGATGGATTTCTGCAGGCTCTTTGAGTATGTACCACACACGTTAAGTCTGAGAGCAGCAAAGGTGGAGCCATGTCCTCCTTCTCCACAGGGCATTACTGGAGCTTTGATCCCTTGCCCATAACTGTCTGGAACTGGGAACCACATCTGACTACAACTCTGCTGCTGTAAACACAGCAGGAAATCTTGTTCCTATTGCCAAGATGTCCCCTTTTAAGGAATGAGGGTGCCATTGGAAAAGGGAGTACTGTAGGCTGCAAGAGTATATGGCACTATTACTGGGAGACAATGGGCCCAAATGCAGACAGCACATAAGACTGAGTTTCTCGGGGTGCATAATTTCTACAAAGCATTTTCTAAACTATGTAGAAGGGTGAGGTAGTGGTCTGCCTATGACTATCTTGTGGGGTGGTGAAAACAAATGTGTATCTCAGTCCATGATTTAGAAGGAAAAGCTAAAGGAAATTCTGACACTGGGAGAAAGAGAAGCAGTTACAAGGAATCTTACCAGATGCAAAATGTTACTATATAATTTTTTATTTAAGCTCTTGTTATTTTGGGTCTTTACCTAATGGTCATAAACTGTATACATCCTCAGGTGTGTGCTATCAGAAAGGAACATGCTTCCTTCTCACTTATGCCATGAGAATGGACAGTGAAAGGGAAATCTGGTGGCTGCTGGCTCTGATTCCAGAGAAGAAAATGTTGGATGAGTTTGGTACAGAATCCTCTGAGTTCTGAGACTGGATCTATTGCCAGTAATCAGTCTGAGAAGATCAGGAGCAAAGCCCACCCCAAACATGGGACCTTTTTGTAGGATAACTTGGACTTTCTAAGTACTTTCTGTTCCTTTCATTTAATGATGTTATGAAAATCAGACAATATCCAAAAGCACTTTCCATAGTGAAGCAGTGTCTGGTAAGATGGAGCAAATCAGAAACCACAAGAGGCAGTCAAGCAAGAACTTGGGAATGAAGACTACATCTTCATGCACGCTTTGATCTGGACCAGCAGGATAGAGATGGTCCATGTTAAATCCATTTGCAAACCTGTTGTGGTATGCAATAGATCTAAATCAACCTAAACTGTATATTCTGTTCTGTATGTCATGTTTTCCCGTGCTTAATGGGTTACTTAATTTACTTCGTATCCAAGCCAAGGCATTCAAACAGCTTTGGTAATGCAGGTAGAGGGAATTTTTTTTTTCTAGACCAATACAGAACTCCAGAACAGCACTGACCAAAAATACAGCAGCCTCAACACCAGACAATTTATTCTTTTGAGGCCAAATTGCATACTAATGTGGACACTGTGACTGAGACACCAGCAGCCTTCTCTCACACAGACCTTAGCAGCAGAATTTGATGCTATTAATGTTTATATCCCCATTCTTACACAAATTTTTCCATCATCATGGCTGATGAAATAGACCATTCTTGACAGCAAAAATGCATGTGAATATGTTGGAAAACAGTGTATGCACTTTATACTACATGAGAGGATACAGAACAAGGTGACATTTTTGGAAACTGAATTTCAAAGGATGTGGGAATAACACAGACCATCTGTGTAGTCACTTCATTTTCTGTTGAGAACACGGAATTTACAAACAGGAAAAAGTTATCTGGCCAGCATGTCTGCTTTTTTTTGGTGTACCTTAATCCCACTTTCCTGTCTTTTCTCTCTATGACTTGACCCCTCTTGTGCTTAAGAAGGAAATATGAGGCTCTCTTGAACTCATTTACACTTCTCAGCCTCAGTCTTCTCTTCAATTATTTATTCCATATATTTAGAGCTCTTTCAGTGTGACAACTCCTGAGTTTACTTGGTTTAGTTTATGTTTCCCCCACATTTTGTCTTTTCAATATGAGTAATTTGCAGATTAAAAATGCTGGGGTTTACATATATAAAACTTTTCATAGCAAGCAGCACCGTGATGACTTTTTTTTATTAAAGCAGGGAATGTAGTTACATTGATAATGTGGAATCTTAACAACATTTCAATTATTTTTTTCAAAGGAGGGAAACGAAGAACTAGAAATAGAAAGTGCTGACATTGTTACAAATTCGAAAAATTTCCTGAATTACCATGTATCAAAGTCATCTTGAGGAAATTTAGATTTTTAAAAATCAGATGTCTAAGTCTGGGCTCACCATGGTGAGTTCCCTTGGCTAAGGAACAGAACTGTTTACAGGACCCATTGCAGACAGAGTTTACTAGGAAATGAATTGCCCTGTAGGTGCTTATGTGCCTCCACTGCTTGCTAAAGAAACCTGTGGATTCTTATTCAGAGTGAGACACCAAATTCTGACGATTTAATCAAATGATTTAATTACAGCTAATGAATTCCACACCATGTGTCCACTGCTCCACAAAAGATAGAAGGTAATTTGAAATAATAGGACTCAGAGATGTAGGTTTTCGTTGTGACTCCCAATTCATTACCTTATCCACTGGACCACTAAGCCAGAAAATGTCTCTGCTGTAAAAGCAACATCAACTGAAGAAGCTTCAGTTTCAGTTTCATTAAATATTGCTGAAGAAATCAGGCGTGTCCCTTCTCCCTCCTGGGTAACAGGGGGAATCTAAAGCCGAAGATCTGTAGCCACTGACTGAGAAATGTGGCTGACATGAAGACCAAACAGCTCTTAGGTCATAAATATTTTGAGATCACTGCAAAAAGGAGATGTGTCAGAAAATTCTACCGCTGCTTGAGGTGCTAAGATGTTGAGCTCTGTGTGGGATGAAGGGTTTTGTTAGGGATGTAAAATTCAGGGTAAGGCATGACTTTCAGCAGAGGATGTAGAAGGCAGGGAAAGAAAGGAGACAGACTTTTCTTCTCTATATACTGATGCAGCTAGTGACCTGGGACCCAAAATTACATTGCAGAGTAAGAACTGTTGAAATACCACTCACATAACGAGTAGTGTCATTGCCCTTTCTTCCTAGTAGGGAGCCCCTAGATGTAGAAGGGAAACAGGAGGAAAATAAATATTTTTGCAGTCACATAAAGAATTGAGCTCTTCTCAGATTTATATAGAATATTTTGTTCAAATATTTCTGCATTTGTAATTTTCTTTCCTTAACATTATCTTGTTAGTCCTACTACCAAGTTTGCTTTTTTATGACTGTATTTTGGAAAACGCTTGATAGAGAAAAACCCTTACATGACCATTGGAGAGGGACTTTTTACACGGGAAGGTAGTGAACAGACAAGTGGTAACGGTATTAAAAAGGAAGTGGGTAGGTTTAGATTAGACATTAGGAAGAAATTGTTTACTGTGAGGGTGGTGAGGCACTAGGAAATCTTGCCCAGAGAAGCTGTGGATGCCCCATCCCTGGAAGTGTTCAAGGCCAGCTTAGACGGGACTTTGAGCAACCTGGTCTAGTAGAGTGACCCAAACCATCCTATGATTCCATGATTTTATTATTTCCACTGAATCCAGTAACTTTGTTTTTGCAAAGGATTTATAAATGTACTTACTGTGACACCACGGATTTATGGATGCATGGAATATCATGTACCTCCACTATCCCAGTAGAATGATCAGTTCATTTATAATGAGAAGTGGGAGGCTGGAGGTGTGCAGTTGGTGATGCTTGCTCGGCTGCCTCTCAGTCAAAATGGTAAAACACCCCACTAGGTCAGGAGGATGCAGCTTTGTCTCAGTCTAATTCTGCTTTTTCACTGCATTTTCCAGAGTTGTCTTCTGAGAAGAACTTTGTCCTCTCACCCTGCTTGGCGTTGTAGCCTAGAGAGGTCCTAGCAAACCATATCATTCTCAGGTTTGTGATCCAACTCTGCTCTGCAACACCATTTAGGTCCAGAACAAGCAGAAATTAAACAGTGCTGGAGAAATATTTCCAGGACTTGCTCAAAATTTATGTAAGTAATGTACTATAAAATATGTATTTTAATATTTGGTCTATTTACCACTTAGGCCAAGAAACATACAAAAAAAAAAAATGGACTCATTTAAACCCCTGTAGTTTGCCAAAATACCAGATTTATTTAATGTCCAAAGGTATGGATACCCTTGGGGAACTAGGTAAATGTGCATAAATCAGTATGAGAGGCCATTATTGCAGAGAAAACAGTGGTGAGAAACACTGGGCGTACAACTGGGACTGTTCTTGGCAGGTATTATATTTAATAACAATGCTCTCAGTAGAGAAATGTAAGTTTTAGGCCATTGGCCCTGCACACTACATCTCGCATAAGTGAAATATTATTAAACCAGATTTCTGTTTTATCGGACTGTAAAGTTCATTCAAAGTGAGCATGCTTCCTTTCCTTCCTTGTGACTAGCTTTAGGTACACATGCCAGCACAGTCTCAGGGCCAATATTTAATGTGCCATTTTGATACTTTTATAGAGAGGAAAAACTATATGTAATTTACATGAATTCATAGTTTCTACTGCAAGCTGTAAAAAAAAATAAAATATTCTGGGTTGTGTTTTATTTTTTTTTTATGGGTATGTTTGCCAGATTGTTGCAAGGCATATGTGCCATGGAGGAAAAAAAATTCACAGCTTGAAAAAAGTCAGCATCTGAGTGGGTTTTATTCCTGCCTCAGAAGTAAACAGTTTTCACAATTAACCCCACTGCTCTGTTTATACATCAACTAAAATGTGGAGAGTACACACAGTTGTTCTCATTAATTTGTGATAAGCAATAGTGACTTAAAAAAAAATACGCTATGGTTTATGCATTACCAGGTCTTGAATTCAATAGGAAACATATGCAGAAACAGATTTTCAGTCTTTCTCTATGACAAAAGAGGTGGGAAGCCGTGGAATAAACACATTCAGATTTATCTGTTATATTGGAGTTCTCTTCTCTCTTTCTTGGTGTCCCTTGACAATACCAAGAACCACAAAAGAGATCACACTTCTAACTTGCCTCTTCCACTTGACAGTAATCAGCAAATATGCTCCAGGGTGGAGAAACCCTGCAGAAAAAAATGTGCATTAGATATTTCACTACTACCTCATGGATATAGAAACAAATGAGCCCTCACAGCATATCTTGATAGTCAATATGTTGTAATAGCCAAGAATTTGCAAACATTAATGACTTTTCTAGGAAATACCCTGCCTGCAACCCTTTGTCAAACATATACAGCTTTAGCTTTAATGTAATGCAAAGAACATAGGCATTTAATGATTCTTTAACAGGGCAGTCTTTATTTTTAGTTTTAATTTCAGAAGAAGGGAGAAACACATAATTTGTCTACTCTAATTAGGTGATTTCAAAGTATTGAAATTCACAGCTATTGTCTTTTAAATAAGTGACCCTGATGACATAAAAATATATGACTAATAAGGTAACATACAGGTAATAATCTGGAGTCTGGATATGTATTGTTGTGTATCTAAAGATAGATGCTCTTTATATCTTTATTTTATTGCTCAATGTGAGATAATTTTCAAAAGTAAGACCCTGATGTACTCAGTGGCCATGAAAGTCAGACCAATAATTTGTCACTTAGGTGCTCTGAAGCTTAGATGAGGTTACATGTTTCTAAAAATGAGACTAATGGAAAAATTATAAAAGCCACCTGGAAAGTCTAAAGTAGGAAGACAGAGAATTTTATCTAGACATGTGTTGTTACCGCCACAACACTGAATCTAGTCCTCTCCAGAACGCCATAATTTGATTTTTATTAACCACACAGAAGTGAGGCTTATTTAGTAGTAAATAATGATTTACTGGTTAATTGCACTGTACCAGTCTTCAATATATGTACACACACTGTTGTCCCCTGCGAAGCTGTAATTTGCCACATACAGGATCTGAGAAACTATCCAGCTTTTCCTTTCAGATTAGCTGAGTCTGAATAGAAATAATCACGGAGTGACAACTATGGATAAAGCATGATTTTCCAAAGTGCATGCTAGCATGAGCCAGATTGCTCACCTTGCACAGAGCTCACACCTTGGAAAGCTGGAGTGAAGTAGAAATGAAGATCAGGTCAACAATATTTTTAGTTCAACTCTAACAGTTGAGACCCACTGTGAATTAAATTCTCCAGAACACAGAAGTAAAGACAGCATTAGTTGTAATGATGAAGAGAGTTTTCCATCAAAAAGAAAATTAATTTGAAATGTATTTCTCATAATAGCAGTTTCTGAAGTAATAGAGGTTTTTCATTGTTTTCAGTTAAGCTTAGGCAAAAGACACAATGCAGCTATTTCAGTCCCTGGAAAAGTACCAAAGACCACACAAAAGCAAAAAATGAGTGGCATGTTTTTAAAGCAGGCTTCAGGAAGATGTAAATGTATAGAAGAGTTACTGGCAAAAGGAAAAAAGCATCTAACAATTTCAGGAACATTCTCTGACAAGGCCCCTAAGCAGGATCTAAACCCAAAACTTGGGTAAAGACTCTGAAGATAAAAAAATAGACTTTAATAATGCAATTTAAAATTGCAAATAAAAATTGCAGTTGCAATATGTGTGTCAGCACAGACTCTCTAAAGTAGGTTGACAGTGCTCTGATACAGTGCACGTGACTGAAAATGCAAAAGAGCTCAACAGGGCAGAGGCAGAAGGATCTGGGAAGTTCAGAGATGGCATCCAGAAAATCCTATCCAAAGAGCTTCATGCACAAACCAAACTTTTGAGAAACAATGCAAAATTACATCACTTTGCTGTAACAAGTGAGGGATCGAGTCAAGACAAAAACATTGGCTGTGGCATTGCTACCATAGCAAAAGCAGGCAATGTTGTAGGGAGTGATGACTGATGTTTCAACCTAAAGCAACTCAAGTGCTCATAACTTTAAGTTGTAGGTCCTACACAAGGCAGCACGGTTCACTAAACGGGCCCCTAATATTATATGGAAAAGGAAACAAAAAAGGATAACAAAAAAGGAAACTAATTCCCCCTAAAAAAAAAATTGATCAAACACGCTTTGTATTTGATTTTTTTCTTTTTTATTTTCTATACCATTATAAAAATGTAACACTTGAAAAGAGATTTTTGAAAGAGATACAGAGACTTTAGGTATGCATTCCAGTGTCTGGGCAGGAAATAAAAGTTGAAAGAAAGAACATCAATATCAGTACAGTAAAAATCTTGTTTGAGCTCAGATGAAATCTGGATAATGATTTCTAGATATAAAGTTGAATGTCAGACATGGCAGAAAACAGCTGAATTGACTGGTCAGAGATGTCAGGGACAGTGCATTCTGAAACCTTAATATCGCTGCAAGGGGTCCTTCTTGGAACTGGATGAGATCTTTGTGTAGAAAAAGAGGTTTTAATGGAAAATGATGGAAAAGAGCACATGAAACTTAGGTGGAGGTAAAAGAAATATTAGAGAAGGTCCAGAGATATTTTAGAGTGTCCTTAGAGGAACATGAGGAAAACTTTTATTTCATATGACAAACTGTAGGTCAAGTTGAGAGAAAAAGCACATTTAGGTAGTGAATTTGCAATAGATTAATTTATTTTTCCTGTGACAAATTTTTCTGGACAATGATTCTAGTTTTTTACATGATGTTACTCTCAAAACCCCCAAAAACCTAATGTACGCTTATGTACAGCGTGTTAATGTTTAACTAAAGCGACAGTCTTTACATCATAGTGAAATTTTTTCAGTGGATTCAAGCAGCTTACAATGAAGTACAGATTTTTATTATTGCAACTTCAGAAAATGGCTACTGATAAAGGTTTTTAAATCGGATTCTAACAAAACATTCAGTTAAAATATGTGCCCAGATGGCACACACCCCTGGTACTTAGCTTCAGTCAAAAGAAGTGCTGCACTGCTGGACACTGATATCAGAACTATCAGGAGTTTCTGGCAGAAAAAGAAAAGCAAAATAAGAAGAAAGTCAATGCAATTTGATGTCTCAAGTGCTACTCAGCTCCAGAAAAAGACGAAATGCCTATCAAGGATAGCAAATACAGATCACAAACAGAAGAGATGTTGCAAGGTGTGACTCACGCGCATTTTAGGTTGGCTCTCCTGGCAGAAACAAGTTATGGACCAACTTGCAAATCTCAGACAGTAGGAATATAAATGTCATTATGTGTGTCATTTGCCCAGGAGTGTCTGAGATGGCAAAAGCTGCAGTGGGCAGAGAGAGATGGTCACCCATTCCAACTAGGATAACATATTCACTGTTTTCTGGTGACAGAGGTACCTGTATTTCAGGGTAGAAATACAGAGTCTAACCAAACACCTTTAGGCAATGTTATCGTATTAATCACAAATATTTGCAATACTGTGTGGGACTAACAGTACTAATCCTTAAAAGTGGCCCATCTCACAGAATGAGATGCAATAAGGAAAAAGACTTTCCATAAAAAATCTCTACTAGCAGCTTCTGCTAATAGAGGTACACTGTTGGGCCTTGCTTCAGCCATTTGAATTTCACTCTTTCTGACTTCTAATTTAAATAAACCCAGTCATCTGCTGCCCTCTTGTTTACAGCAAG
Source organism: Pachycephala philippinensis (assembly GCA_013397055.1). Taxonomy (NCBI): domain Eukaryota; kingdom Metazoa; phylum Chordata; class Aves; order Passeriformes; genus Pachycephala; species Pachycephala philippinensis. The sequence continues at coordinate 705,292 of VWZT01009613.1, forward strand.
ACCTTGCTAAGTGTCTAGATAACAGCTCAGTAAGAGACCCTTCTGTTAAATGTACTTTATATACACATGGGTAGGTCTCCTTCAAGTTCCCCAATTTAATTTACTCCACACTACAGTGATTCAATCTGATCCCCATTTAGTTACAGTGCTTGTCAGTGTAACATTGACAGTATTTCCATGTTTGTCAGAATTCCTGCTAATTCTGCTCACATAATGTCTCACACATTCACTGAGGCTGCCTTTTCAATATGACTTGATTGACACTACCTTTGGGAATGCTTGAAAAAAATTATAAACTCTGCACACTTCTGTGTAATTCAGATTGGATTTGTGGACTGTTGTTCTTCTTTGCTTATTTATCTTAATTCCTAAGGTATTTGGAAATTTTATGATCACACATCTTTGCTATGGTGAAGTTGTTATTCTTACTTTACAAAAGCTGAGAAGAATCATTTGCACAACAGCTAGAATTGTTCATGTGTTTACCTTTGATCTGTTACTTTATTGGTAAAAAATGAGTTGTTTATTAGTATTCGTAAGTCATAGGACTGCCTTTCATTTCTGGTAAAAAAATATAGAATAGGTCCTCATGGAACTATTAATTTAACCTTCACACTCTAGTTTTTTCAAGGATTTGATATGTCTCAGCTCGTCACGAACGCAGCATGTGTGGATCTTGAAAGTGGATTTTCTTCACCTGTCCTGTAATCTTCATTGGTCCTATAGCATATCCAGTCTACAAAACCTTTCTGCAATATTTATACAGGTCTCCAAATTCATGCAATTTATTTTCTGCAACTGTGCATGCAATTATGAAGTTCAAAGAGTGCACTAATCTCACTAAAGAAATTCATTATTTTAAGCAGTGACAGTGATGTCCTTTAGGTAATTTTTTGTTGTCAATGGATTACACATAACAAAAGAAATTTATGGCTAAACTCTGATTCCTCCTGGGGGGTATGATCACAGAGACAAATCAAAAATGTCAGTGTTAAGCAATGTGTTTTATGTATGCTTTTTGGAGAAGCTACAATAATCTTATATTTGAATCCAGGATATGATTTATGGGTATGAGTGGGAGAGGAACCAAATCAAGGTAAAACTCAACAGCTGCGCCTCTGTCAACTCAGAACAACTGAACCAGGAAAAATGGAAATATTATGATCTGGGAAAGATGGCACATATGGTAACCACATGGTTAAAGACCATGAGTTAACATTTTATCAGAGTTTGCTAAGCAGTTTTTAGAAAAAAATTTTCTCTTTTTGAACACCTCATGGTTCTTTCACCCTCATTGGGGTTGAGAAGGACAATTCAGTGACTGAATGGAGACATTGTTAGTCAAATTAGTAGTTGTGCATTCTGTAAGAATTTCCAAGATCTAAAAATTTTTCAGAAAGTCAAAACCTGAAATTTCAAGCTGGGACAATTTAAATATTTTGTTACAAATAAGCATTACAAAACGTTGGAGGGTTTTTTTTTGTTTTGGTTTGGGATTTTTTTGTATTATAAAAGAATCTATATTGTGGAACAGCTACTCAAATTACTTATATCAAACTTTAAGACTTAAAATCTGTAAGTATCAAAACTGGAGCAAATTTAACAATTTTTGGCTTAATTTTTTAAAAATTATGTTTGGTTTTATGTATCTTCTAAGCACACTCTCAGATGATAAACAGAAAACTATGAATAAATAAATCATAAAGAAATAGGTCATCCAAAGCATTGCAAAATTAACATAACCCCCTACCTTGAACAAATTAGCAAAGCAATTGAAATCCTGAAGAATCCTAAGGCTCCTGGATCCAGTAGACACATTTAATTTTGCATAGATGAATCATATTTAAATATGGAGTTAATTACACAAATTCTTTAGCGACATATGGAAAGCTGAATGGTAATTATAGTTCATTACTATCTTCATCAGTAAAGGCAACAATTCAGATTTGGCAGTTACCTCTCACATCAGCATGCGTGGTGCCTGGCAGCCCGAGCAAACACAAGATCTCACCATTGGCTGCACAACTCCATCAGCTGTAAACCATCTAAGTGTTGTGCGATCTGAGGCACAAACAAAGTACCAGCTGATGGCCTATTTGTAGTCAGCAGCTGCAGGGCAAACAGCCCTGGATTCCTGATACTGTCCTCAGTACATGGGGGAAACCCTTAAATGATGTCAGAAGAATTGGAGTCTGGCTATTGCCACCTAATCTGTAATTCCAATCCAGTCCCTAATCTGAATCAGTCATAAATGACATTCATGTGACCAAATGCAGAACTCTATGGTGCAGAATCAGTCAACATGGAACTGTTGGAGCAGTTCCAGAGGAGGGCCACAAAATTGATAAGAGGACTGAAGCACCTCCGTTACAAAGACAGGCTGAGAGAGGTGAGGCTGCTCATGCTGGAGAAGGGTGAGTGGACACCTCACAGCAGCTTTCCAGTATCTGAAGAAGGCCTACCAGGAAGCTGGAGAGGGGCTCTTCACTAGGAACTGTAGTGATAGGACAAGGAGTAATGGGTAAAAACTGAAAGAGGACAAATTTAGGCTGGATATTAGGAAAAAATTATTTACTGTGGGGGTGCTGAGGCACTGGCAGAGGTTGCCCAGGGAGGCTGTGGATGGCCCAACCCTGTCAGTGTTCAAGGCCAGGCTGGATGGGCCTTTGAGCAACCTGGTCTAGTGGGAGGAGTCCCTGCCCTTGGCAGGGGGCTGTTGGGACTAGATGATCTTTAAGGTCCCTCCCAGCCCTTAACATTCTATGATTCTATAAATGTATTTGTTGGGGGATAGAGTGATGTCTACCTAACCTGCTCTAGACATCAGTTTAACAATATGATGAGTAATCTTTCAGCTTCACTGACTACATTGACTAGGCAAGATGTTGCTAATAAAGGGACATAAAATGTGCTTTCATGATGCGTATCTTTGGTCATCGTACACATATTTTTGTGTGCTTCTCCTGTTACCTGTGATATGAAACAGAGTTGTGTGACAGTTCAACAGCTATGCCCTGTTAGTGGGATCCCAACATGAGATCCCAGTTCTGGAGTGCAGACACAGTTGTAGTTACCTGGAAAACTGATGAACTTAGCAGTTGCAACAGAAAACCGTTAGATATGATCTGCTGTGTACCAAGGAATACTTTTAAAAGATTGTACAAGTGGACACATGCCATTGACTAAGGCAGGGAATTTGGAGAACAGAGACATGAAACCATGATGACAGAAGAGCAAATCAAAGCTGTATATACTAAACTGCAAGAGGAATCAAGAAGTAAATTTGGCAGCATACTAATTCAAGCTATCAACTCATTTTCTCTATTGACAGTAAACTTTTGAAAGATGCTTATTCATCCAGTAGCTGACAGATGGCATTAACAGAGCTTGTACTTCTTTTGGATTTAGAAGCAAATCAGAATCAAACTTCAGACTGGATTTAACGCTTTAAAAACATCTTGCTGTTGAGGTGCATACAATACATTTGCTATCAATAATATATATGCAGACCAGGCAAGTTGCACCTGTAGTTTTTTGTATTTCCTATTGCATACTAGATGATATCATAACTTAGAGATTACAGTTATTCAGGAAAACTCACTGTAGCAGCAGCATGGTGTGACAGTCATACACCTAGAGCACCAAAATGCCAAAGTCATTGCTGCATGATCCACTAAGAAACAGAACACAGAATTAAAGGGAACATATGAAGACCTTTGCTTTAGAATACAAGCCTTAACAAAAGTAATACAAAATTGGAAAATGACAGCAGGTAGACCCCACAAGCACAGATAAGACAAACTTGAAGTAGCTGATATTGAAAATCCAAATCAAGGAGGAGGGGTGAAACTTGTTTTTCAGCTGGTAAGGAGCTTGAAGGAAAGCAACCCCAGTAGCTTTTGTGTGTGTTTTTCCTGTGTTTTCGTGCTAACTCAACAGAAAGTTAAGGGACTGATACAGCACAAACAACACTGTGTACAGATTAATCACCATTAGGACAATACAAGGCGAAGGGTTTCAGTGATTGTATGTCAGGTTACTGACAAAATGACCATTATCTTGTAAAGGATTTCTTTTCCCAAATCACCCCTTTTGTGCATAGCCCAAGTCACTGTATGCCCTTCTCTGAAAGCTTCAGGATCACCAGCGAAATTCCCACTGCAGGCTGCATAAAGCCATGTATGTCCTTAACTGCATTTAATAAATTACCAGATAAATTACCTACCAAAACGTGTTAGATGTTGTAACAAATTGTGACCTGTTTCAACGACCTTATATGAGATTTTCTGTTGCATATATCATACAACCTTTGATGCCTGCCTGTTTTGTCAACAGTACAAAATCTGAAAAAAGATTTCTGTAGGTTTACAAAGTTTTTAGTGGGATGGACTGCACAAAGTATGTGCTGCCGTTTCAAGAGAAAATAAGCAGAGGGAATATTAAAAATGGGCAAAGGTTTCACCAACTTCAGAGGTCCCAGTGTCCTCTGATTACATATGTAGCTGATGAGGAAGAGACCCTTTTTTATTAATTGGCTATTTTTAGTCATATACTAAAGTCAGAGCTGCCCCACTGCCACTAGTTGCAACATATAATGTAAATGGCAAGTTTGGGTTTCAATAAATCCTCTTTTTCCAGGGAGGGGGTATGTATTTGAAAAATTTCTGACTTATTCTGTTTGGCTTTTGGGTTCACACCATATCTTGCTTGTTCTATATGGAATATATTTTTCTACATGTGGACATTCTGTGTTACAGATGGTTATTAATAACAAATCACTAATCTCTGGAGTTCAAGAAGTATTTCAACACAGCACATCCACTTTGCCCTTCAAAAGCCACATTTTCTCTCAATAGTAAACATCAAAATAACAGCATAATTGAATGAAATGCAAAGGAATTATTTATGTAATGGAGACATCTTGTTCTCATAAATTATTGACAAAGAAATAGCTGACAACCTGTTGAATTTTCCTAGGGCTGTGCTGAATTTCTCTTTATCAACTTGATATATGATTTATGAAAGCAGAAGCATCAGGGTAAAAATGATAAGAGAACCTGGGTTGCATACTAATAAAGAAACTTCCATGAAACCAATATTTAAAAGTTATAAATTAGGTCAAACTATTCTCAGTTTTGTTGCAGACATTCATTTTTTTCAGTGTTTCAGACATAAAATTACATGTATTTTTTCCCCCAAACCGGTACTAAAAAAAACCCAGCCTCCCAAAAAGGAGAACTGCAAAAATCCAGCCTTCTTCTATACTTGTTTGGTGGTTCAAGATGCCAAAGGGTTAGGCTGGGCTCCTGCAAAGTTTTCCCTTTCACTTCTATTTCTCCTCAATTTCATCTACAGAAATGGTGTCTGTAAGTTATCACAGTACTTTGAGGCCAAAACAATGATCTGATAAAAAGTTCCAGCCTAAGCAAAACCAAATGTAGCCCTCAGAATACATGATCATTGGGACATCAGCATTTGGAACTGTTCAAAAAAAATGTAAACCACTACAGTATTAGAAGAGTAGCAAGACCTTTAAAATTTGACATATTTAATACTGGCAAACCCTCTTGCACTTTGGTTTTCAGAGCACTGTATTTCACTGCATATTTTACCAATAACCTTCCATGTGCTTGCTTTTCTGGCTTGGGAGGAAAGTCCCTAATGAACAACATAAAATATTTTTGTTCAAGAGTTCATACCACAGTAACCAAAAATCTTAATGATTTTAAAGCAATTTCCAAAGAAATAAACAAAACCTCTCAATTTTAGAGGAAACTTCAAATTTTATGAGTGGAACTTTGTGACCTCAGGCCAGCTAATTTCTGTTGGCAAAAGTAAGTTGGACACAAGTGAGTGATATTGACTGGTCTTTTCAACAGTTATTTGTTCTTGCTGGACATCTATCTGCTACTCTGTATTTCTATATATTACTGAAAGAGGAAATATATTTTTTTTAAAGAGAAGTAATATACAAGGGTGAATGCCATCTGTGCTTTGAGGGTTGCAGAGGTGAGAAAACAAGACAATAAATGGCTCATCCTGTTATTCCCCTTACAGTTGGAGATGGGTGGCAATGTTTTGGCTGAAGCTTTGTCAGAGTGGACACAGCCCCAGCAGAGTGATAGTGGACTGGAGGGAACAAAGGCTGATGAAGATGATGGATTCCCCAGGGGCTTTTATTTGAGAAAATCCCTATGATTAATAATAAAAGCTCACAGCCTAGCTTCAGCTATGAACAATCACTTGCTATTAGATGATAGCAGAAAAACAGAATATTTTTTTCCCATCCAGGCATTTTCAAGAGTTGGTATTTGTTTCTTACAGCTCTGAACTTTGCTACTCGCTGTGATACACTCTATCAGCAGATTTCAAAATCCACATGGTGCCCAAAGAAGATGTAGGGGCTCAGGAGGATGCAACTTATTGTCTTGTACCTCTCAAACAGCACCTGGGAGAACAAAAAAGGTATTGATGCAGAATGGCACCAGAGAGCTCATTTTTGCCTATCAAGAAAGGCAATAATCCCTTGGACATGAACCTGTATAAAAGGAGGCTTTTATTACTGGTACTTTAGCATTTCACAGAGGTGTTTGATCTGGACTCCTGTCACATATAAAACCAAAGTTCTGTGAGCAAGTTACCCTCAGCAGAAGTTTTTTGACTCTTCAATTTTCTCTCTCTACAGACCTTATGACCTTTGAATAGCCATAAATGGTCTGAGGCACCTTAAGGGGAAAACTAGAAGATATGTTTCTGGTGGTTGGTAAAATGTCCTCCTTTGAACTTTTTTTTTTTGCTACATGTAATATCTTGCTGAGCTTTTAATGCTTCTGGACAGTCTGTCTTCAAGAAATAAACCAAATGGCCAAGGCATGATTCACTATAATTTTTCTGAACAAACTTTTGGGGTACCTTTTTGTGTAGAGAAACACAAATGAATAAAATAATTGCACGTGCTACTTACAACCTTACATTGGATTTACCACTGAATAATTTTGCAAAGGGGTGATAGAGTAAACACTGGGGCACTTCAAAATGAATAACTAATTGCCCATGTTGTGCAAGCTTCCCTGTACTGTGCATAAAAATATATAACTTGGATTAAAGGACTCAAAGACACTCAGGCTTTACTTCATGACTATATTACATTATAACTGTATTACTACATTTTAACTGTATTACTTTCTAATCAAAAAATAGAAAAAGTTAATATTTAATGCTTTAAATATAGATTTTTTTTTTTTGGACCGAGATAAACAATTAACTGAATGAATCAAAGTCCTGCACGCAATGCAGCAGCAGTGGGGTACAGAGAAATAAGATTCTTCTGCATCAACAAAGGGGAACCCTCACTTTCCTGTGCCCGGGCTCTTCCCTGCATTGCTGTCTCCGTAACAGCCTGTAATACTGCCAGGTATCTAGAATATCTAATGAACTTTAGGGATGTGTGGAACTTGATAATGACCTCTTTATTGAGTGATAAGGACGGCATTGCCGAGGAAATAGCTTCATTTAATGGTAGCTTTTCATCTAGAGCAAAGAGAACAAAGGGAGGGACTGAAAAGCCTGACAGACAGCAAGTACAGCAGCCATGAAAAAACTACATGTATGAGATATTTATCAAGAAAGGATGATGTCAGTAGATGTCTTTGGTTCTTAACAAAAACCCCACTGATGTGCAAGCTAAAAAAGAAAGAAAAAAACCACTGAAACAGAGAAAGGAAGAGGTCTTGGTGCCTATTGTTGATTTTGATTTAGCAATCCATTCATCTGGAAGAGTTGGAAGGGGAATGTTTTAAGGTATATAAAGTGCTCTGGGCTCCTCAGCTGGACTGGGATGGTGAGGTTGGTGTATTTTGTTTTTGTTCTTCTGCCTCTTCGTGGAAACTAAACTAAGGAGTGGCATGAGATAATAGGAATTTCTTCTAGTGCTAAACTGAGCAAAATCTGGGCCAGATATCAAACACAAAATGAAGCAAATCAGTTTCTGCGTCTCAGACTGATTGCTGAACAGGTGCAAAGTGGGACCCTGAAGAGAAAAATGGAGCAGTTCAATAACTCACTATTTCAGTCTGAAGCTTATAGAAGGTAAATAGCATCCTGACATTGAGGTCATAGCAGGGGACAAAAATGCTACAAGGAATCAAGCAAGGCATGCTAAATCAGAGTTCACAAATCAGCAAGGAGCTATGTGGACTGCGGTTTGCAAGACAAGTCAAAGCATTATCAACATTTGAAAAACAAGCTGCACTATCTCACCTTGGAATCTGCGGAAAGTCTTGTCAGGAAGGAAACTGTTGAGGAAGTCTCAGGTAAAAGCAATTGTAAAAGGGTTTGGCATCTTCTAAGGAAGTTGGATGGTCCTGACAGAACCCAAGAGAGCAAGAGAAACACTGGTCTCTTCGATTTACACACCCTGAATGCTGACCTAGAAAATAAATGAGCATCTGTGTAGGCCAGGTTCTTTGGAGCTCAGAGTAATAAGCAGAAGAATTACCTGGAGCCTTTGATCATTTTGATAAAGAAGACACTCAGCCCTATGCTCTTCTCCAGATTCATGCTGTTCTCCAGAACGACGATCCTCCTTGACCTAGATCAAAGGATTTTTAGTTTCATGGAGAAAAATGGACATCTTGAAGGATGTAGCTGAGCTACTTTAGTTTTCCTAAAGAAAATTTATGCTCTTTACTTTAGGGATGAATTCCTTACTTTCTTGAATCTTTACCACCTAAGAATGTGATAAAATAATAATAGGTATAGCACCTAGCCATAAACAAGTCTTTTCTGTGCTACAGTGATGAATGGAAATAGCTGCACAACATTTACTGCTGCTGTGCTAAGCCCAGCAACAGAACTGATTTAATCATTGATTAAAAAGATAGATTAATTGATAGATTAAAAGAATGTTTTATTTGGTGACTTGTGCCATGGACCTAATGGAAAAATACCTATCAGTTCATTATTTCATGACTGTCTATAGCTCTTGCCTTTGATAATTTAATTCTCTCCTGTGAACGAAAAGAGAACAATAAAAGTGCCCTAATATTTGCATTGTCAACCCCATATTTTAGTTTGCATAGAAAATGCGTATGTTACACTGACTCCTAAAGAGAGATCTTCATGAAATGTAGTAAGTATATAAAAGATAAACCATTTGCAGAATAATTTTTACTTATTAGCAAGAAATGGTTAGTGGCACTTTTCTAGTCCTTTATAGTTGCTTTGTTTAATTGTAAGTCAGAGCTGGTATAAAATATAGCAAGATAGTGCAGTGAAGATATAGCATGTTGGTTTTTAATTAATATTCTTATAAAATATGGATTAGCATGGTTAGAAACTTACTTGAAATCTAATTAACTTGCCACAGCTATCTTGTTAGGTGCCTGCAATACTAAAATATTTTTACAAGGTTAACATATTAATAATATTGTGATTATGCATTTCTGCTCATTTAATTATATTGCAAAACTTATTTTGTCCTTAGATGAGCATTAAGCATCAATTCAAAGAGCTGTCCTTTAGCAAATCATTCGATTGCTGACATACAAAATCTGATTCAATTACAAATTCATTATTAAATACTTTTATACTTAATGTTAATTTCATATTTCACTGTCATGGTACATAGAGACACTTGAATTTAGTAGTTATTTAGTTATTTAAAAATGTCTAACTACCATTTAGATATTTTTAAAGAGGCAGGCAAATGGTTGGTTGAGGGAGAAAGGTCATTTGGTTAGGTTTCTCATCTTGGAGGGAAAACTAAGAAATTTGCTGTTCTAGTTCCACATTTGGTGACAATCAGGTCTACAGCTACAGGTGGGAGAATGTCTCACTATTAAAGAGAGGCTCATACTCCAATAAAGCACAAGCAGTAACAGCATGTCTTGTTCCTGGAAATAATTTCCTGTAGACTTTGTATGAATCAATGAGCATAATCATACTGTACTTGTCAGACAGCTGAAACGTTTTTTTAAGACATGAAGCATGTTCTTATGTGAACATCTGGGGCCTACATATGAGATACGTGACTCTGAAATAGTCAAGTATCATATGTATGACCTTCATAATGTAATTATTTTAAGAAATTAAGTTAAATTACAGGAGTTGTGTAATAAGGTGATTGTTACCTCCTCCTCCTCCTCCCACTGTGAGACTGATTACAAGGAGTACTTTGCTGTCTTACTGAAATTTAACAGGGGTTGTGTAGCTCCAAGATTAGAAATGGTAGATCCCATAAACCAAAATTTGACCTTTTCTTGGAATTCTGGTGGTAGAACCATTCTTACATTAGAAGAGGTGCCTCACAGTAGAGGTGATCCTCATATTTTTGTGATTAATTGTTTCAGGAACATCCTGAACATTACTGCAAATAAAAGTATGGTCTAGAACTCATATTTCATAGTCATTAACTGTATTCAATCAGCAAGAAAAAAACCTAGAAGAACTTACCTTTGTGTGTTAATGAAGCTGTGCTTGTTTTTCCTCAAGAGAGGACGCTCTATTATTTTGTAATAAATGAACATGTTCCTCTGACTTACATACCTGCTTGGATTTCAGGGCATCTATCCCAATTTGTATCATGGACCATTCATTACTAATTTTTCAGATCTCTATTTCGTATGATATTTTTGGCCCCAGTCACACCTCCAAAATTTACATTTCCAAATGTATTCCCAGCAAGTGTTAATTTATAACTGTGTATATAAACAAGAAATAAATGAATGAACAGGAATATTGTTCCACAGTTTTATTTGTTGCATGATTACTTTTAGGTTTTCAGTAAGAAAACATGTTGAGGTTTTTCTAGCTTAATGAAAGACATTATTATGTAAATGGTCCCAAAGTAACTGTTAAATAAAAATAATCATCTAAAGTTGAATGAAAACATATCCATTAGAAAGGATATATTTTCTGAAATTCTCATGATGGTTATTTTCTGCTTTCAATAGAAATCTCAAGCATTTCTGTATCTTCCAGGAAAAACTTATAAACACATAAAAAATAGCATTACTCTCAAATTTTATTTTAAGGGCCTGCAAAATTAGAGTGCACAGAAAATTGTTGCAGCTATGTGCTTTTATATAAGTAAATGTGAGTTGTGAGAAACAAGATAAAAGTAAGCTCATAAACTATAAATCTTCAGTATTACTGCATAGTAAAATTGCTATACATAATTCTTGTGCAGTTTATCCAGAAAACCTGATTAAGAGATACTGCAAAATGAAATGGCTGATGCCTAAAAATTTATGGGATTATATGGGGACGTATGACCTAAATTCCTCTGTAGCACTGATTTCCACTCAGAAATAAATGGGTGCTGGTAGACTCTGCCATAGTTCTGTGCAGACAAGTCACATGAGTGAATGCTGCAGTCAATATTCGTGCTCACAGTCATGCGTGACACATGAGTACAGGTGCTAATTTCACTAGGAGAAAGGCCTGACATTTTGAAAAGTAGGCTCGGCCCTAAACCAACTAAAATTTAATGTAGGCCATGGATGAATATCTCTGTGACAGTTGTAACTGATGACTGGATCCTCCCTATCTTCCAAACACCATGGTTTGGCATTTCAATACAGTAGTGACGTGCTGATCGTATTGATGACTCTGGGGATGTTATTTTAGTAGAGACAGATGGATCTTTTCTCCTACACAAAGACTGTCAACTCTAAGGACTTCTCATTCTGCTTTTCAGAATGGGGGAACTGAAAGAAGACATCCCCCAGTAAGTAGAACACACTCATGAGTCATGCACAATCAGCATGAGAATTCCTGTTTTCCCTCCACAGTGGTAAATAAAAGTCATAAAGAAGATGACTGAGTAAATGAAAAAGGGAGATAGAAGCAGCCCAAAATATAGAAAATCTTAGTCCAAGACAATTCAGTCCCAAAAGTGCAGTTTACTTCACATGATCCACTCTTATTTATCGAGATTTCTCTCTTTCAACATGTTTTTCACCTGAAAAGGAAAACAGAGTGGAGGTGGCTCAGAGTATGAGAGAACACATGGAGCCTGCAGTAGGGAATCAAGTCAGGATATTTAAATTACCCTGTGTACTCAGTGAGCCAAAAGGTGGCTTCGATTTCTGTTCAGATCAGCAAAATACAATTTCCTCTGGCTTCATTTATTTCAACAATGTGTTGACAGTTGATCTTTGACTTTTGACCTCAGGTGAGCACAACTAACTCGACGTGTTGCAATCCTAGTGTGTGCTCTGAGCTGGATTTGTGTGTTTTATTGCAATTCCTATAAGATGTTAACAATTAAATAAATAAGTCTCATAGATGCACAAATATGTTCCAGATCCATAAGTGAGCTAGGATTCCATTAAGTATAAGCAGACTGTCAAGATATTTTTCAAACGTGCTCATATCTGCTCCTATTTAGAACTAAACATGCTTGTAACAAAAGAATTTTAAAAATGCATTTAGTTTTTCTTAGGTAGGCCTAAGAAATTTGGTCCTCATTACATGCAAAGAATGACCATGTGCATCCTAAAGAATAAATGGTGACTATACCTCCTATGAACATATATTTTCTTGTGATGATACCAAGGACATTTCATTGTCTCTTCCTTAATTAAGAGGCGCTAACACTCATAAACGATAAGAAATTTACTTTCCCACCTGTCTTTAGTCAGTTTTATGTATGACTCATAGCACATGTCCTGTTTCTCATTCTTCTAATTCTTCTTTTTTAAGTCAACAAACTAAAATAGACTTCTTTATTTTATTATTTTTCTGGAGACTATCATGTCATCAGAAAACTTCAGACTTCAGCAAGTGTTTACATTTACAATAAACAGATTTTCAGCATTTTTTTCCGAAAGACAATGAAAGAAAATAATAAAAAGATGTAACATCTTCAACAATCAAAATGCCACTGGATTTGAGAAAACAAAATGCAGTTGCTTTGTGAACAGTCTTTGTATGTTCCCCTTTTGATCCAAATTGGTTTTGTCCTGTTTTTGGAGTATGATCTTAAAAAGAAATTTGTAAATTAAAAAAAAAAATTAGAAAAGTTTCCGTATCTCTGGTCCACATAACTCTAAAATTAAGAGAAGCAAATTATTAATTGTGAGTAAATTGTCTTCCACTTTTTCAAGAAAGTTATTCTTTAGAAGCAGCCTAATCTAAGAATAGAGGCATATATCCTGCTTGGTTGGAGGGAAGGGGTAAAGTCTTTACCTTACAGAGGTTGTGGGCTGACACATATTTTCAGTGTAAGCTAGAATCCATCCTTCCTGTTCTGATGGGTGGCATTTGTACAAGAAACACACTTAATTTCATTAAGGCTGATGCTGAAAGTAACTGGTCACAGTTAGGCGCATGACAGTGTGTTCGATGATTCATAAGACAGCCTGCCTGTCTCTCTGGAACTTGTCTCCTACTTTTATTTTTGCACATTCTCAAAGTATCTACCCTTAGTAATTGTAACTGTCAAAATTAATGAGTAAAAAATGCCATGAAAACTGTGCGTAGGTATTGGTCCTTTTGGGTAAGCAATAATCTTCGTAATTATTAATCAAGTAATTGCTGTGCAGAGCTGCTGATCTGAAAAGCAGTTCTAAAAGGAAAAAATTGTTAAGGAAGGCTGGTACTCAAAAAGGCATGCTAATCACATAAACACATGTCACAGCACAGGAAAAGATTGAGAAACACGGTAGGTGTTCGTCTTGTTTCAGCTGCAAATTCTTCACTGACCTCTGCAGAAGACGGGAGCGAACAGTAGAAATCAGATCACATTGTTGAGAGGATTGTAGAGGAATATTTCAAGCTGGTAGAGACAAAATCAAAAAGGCCAGATTCAGAAATAGAGGCATTTAGCAAGCCACGCCAGGAATAACAAGGACTGCTTTAGAAGTGCATTAATAGTATAAGGTAAGAAGTCTGAAGCAAGTGTTGGCCTACTCCCTCTGTGAAACAAGGAAGCTAATTGCAGATGATACTGAAAAGAACAAAATGTCAGTCTTTTTTGAGACAATCTTCCCTAAAAAGGTCAGTTTATGACTAGAGGATTAGTGCAGCTGGTAGTAGAGGAAAATGAGCAAGATCTTCAATAAGAACAGGGAAGATGAATTTAGAGATTATTAGGATAGTTAGAGGTTTGTCAAATCTGTTTGACAAAGTGCAACCCCTTCCCTCTGGGAAAAAGGATTTGGTGCTGCTCCTGGATGCCCCCCAGCCAGTCCTGCTCCCCATTGTAGAATCACTGGAATATGAAAACTGCTTGTAGAATCACTGGAGTATGAGAACTGCTGGAGGAAGAATGAACTTCAAACAAAGAAACAAACAAACCTAACCAAACAAACAAACACAAAATCCAAACGCAGTTGCAAACAAAGGAAGGAAATATTTTCCTTTAGCATGGAAAGCAGAGTAGCATGACAATTTCAGATTAGTCACATTTCAATTCTTTTTCCAGAAAAAACCTGAAGCAGAGAGTGACTATCTGTAAACTTGGAAAAAACCAAAGAGATAAATAAGAACTATGATGGATTTTTCATGAATAATCATATAAAATAATAGAATTTTCTTATTTATCACATCTTGCTGATGGGAAACAAGTAGGAGGTTTCCTGGGGCTTGTTGCCATCAGTAGAGCTTTGATACCACCTTGACAAGCCAGGACAACAACTTTAACAAAGCCTCTGAAATTTGTGCAACACAGGTTACACAATCATATGCAAGAAGTAATCCATCAATTCTCTGTGAAAATAAAAGAAAGTGTTCAGATGGGGCTCTGCAGAATCAAACTGCATCCTCTTCTATCCAATACTTTCACTAATGAAGTGCATGATGTAACAGAAAATGGTCTTGTTAAATTTTTAAATTTCAAAACAACATCAGACCAGGACAATAAGCCTGTTGGAGGACAAGATTAAAATGACAAAGGACAATTCATGAAATACTCAAGAAATAGTCTGAAAGTCAATCAGGAAGTGTGACATTAAATTCAGTTGCACAATAAAGGACATGAGAACAACCAGTCAGAGATCATTTTTGAAAATCATTTAGATTTAGAAGGGAGCACAAGCTGCATAAAGAAGGTATTGATCCTATAAAAAAGAAATTTATCTACAAAACCCCCCAAATCTTAGGTTTTCATTTTGCTTTGGGAAGGCTTCAGTCAAAGGGTCATGCAATTTTGGGGAATTCACTCCCAAAAAAGATGTTCACTGGTTAGGACAAGACGCCCAGAGACCAATAAAAATGTTCTGATATAAAAAAGGTGATACCTAGAGAAAGTACTCTGTTAATTTATTTGAAAGATGTCAAGAATGAAGAATAGAATGATGGGTTTTTTAAGTGTATAAAGAGCTACTACAAAGGAGAAGGCAACATCTGTTTTCAGCAACACTTGTGAATAGAACAAGAAATATTGGATTTAAAGTGTGACATAAAGCACAAAACCAGACAGCAGAAAACATCACTGCAACAGGGGTAGTGAGGAACTGGTATGGATCGACGGAGGACTTGAGGAGTTTCGTTGTTGACGTTCCCGTGAGAACTAGTTAGACAGTAAGGAGTGACCCAGATACTGGCTGTCCTATCAGCAGATAAACTGGTGGTTGCCTTGAGCTTGATTTGTATTTCTCTCTGATTTCACCACACGAACATTCCATATTTCACATTCACCTCTGCTGGTACAAGGTATGAGGAAATCAAAAGCTATTTGTCTGGACTTGAAGCAGCACTAGATAGGCACCAAAGACTTATTCCTAGATGTTCTCCTAAAGATGTCCCTAATTAAAGTTTGTCCCTAAAGTGAGAACAATGAAATTACCTAGGACTTGTAACATCAGGTGACCAAGTTATTAAATCTCCAGGCTACATACAGGTAGGAATTATCCAAGCCCATATGTGTGTATTTACATGCATGATACACACATTGATACCTACATACTTATATGTGTGTGTATACACATCCTGTATGTACAATAAATTATTTTATGTGTGTATAGTTATATCATAAATGTATCACGTATATACCAAGGCAGACATACATAAAAGTACAGTCAGGACTGTCCAAAATACAATCAGAGCACTTAAATTGTCTTTGTCTCCAGTGATTATAAAGGGTACATAAAGAGCATAGTTTTTAAGTTAGGCAACTGTATTTTATGTGTAAAAAACCTGCTTCCCTTCCCCCACTTAGCAGTAAAATTATCTACAAGCAGCGAAAACATGAATAGTTTATAATCCAAATTTTCATTTGAACATTTATTATTAATAGTAGAATAAACCTGTTCAGCATTCATTAATGGTTTTGAGACAGATGTGGTAGGTCTTTCCTTTATAATAAGCAAAGTCGATGGGAAATCACAAGTTCCTCTGCCACATGTGAATTAATCATATAAAAATTTGAAGACAAATTCACTCTGAGGCCTGTCAAAATGGTTAATGACAGTAGTTCTGCTTCTTCAAAAGATGAATCCTACTTTCTCATTAAAATTATTTTTTATCACTTAGCACATATTTTAGTATGTTCATTATTGTTATAACAAGTATAAAGTCTCTCTTTTTTCGTGCTCAATGCACAATACTCATATTTAGTGAGACTAGTGCACCTGTCTTTGTAATCAACATCTACATGTCTGTCAAGCTCAACTTTCCAATGACTTAAAATTTTCTGAGCTTCCTTTTCTTGTCATACACATTCATGATAGTTGACTCACTGACCTACTTGTCATTGAAGAATTCAGACTTAATGTGTACACAGAAAACTTAACTCATTTGTTTTGTTATACAACTGCATTGTGCAAAAAAATCATCACTTCTTGCAGTCAAATGTACTAGACAAGGACACTGATATGTTATTTAAGCGTTTTAAACAAAGGAAATAATGGTTAGCCTGGGAAACAAGGAGGAATGCACATTCCTTTTCTGTAGCTTAGGAGAATTCTCCGTTGTCTCTGTGTGGTTTATGTGGAAATGCATCCAAAATCAAATCAAAACCTGCAATTTACAATTTTTGCCAAAATGAATAATGAGTGATAAAACATTTATTTTCCACATTATTGAATGTTTTTTCAGACACAAAGATCAGAAAGAGAAGTATTTGGAAAAATGTTGGAAAGTTTCATTTTAAATCAGCTAAAGATCATTCGTGTCACTGTGTTTCCTATACAATTTAGTGTTCCAGATTCAGCCATATCCTCTAACCACCATAATCAAACTGTTAAACCAGAAAGGAAACCACATTTTTGTGTGGAAGATGTAGTCAGGGAAATGACTGTAGAAGGGAAAGAGGGCTCGATGGAACACAGAAGGAAATGTTTGTGTCGATAAAGATTAAATTCAGACTGAACCAAAATTAAATTCAGTTTGTCAAATAAAAATTTAAGGTATTAAAATGTCATTGAAGTCTACGTATTTTTAGAGACTTTCCATGCATAAATTATTAGCAAGATTCCTGTGGAAAATTTTAATTTCATGATAATTGAATTATATTTTGGAAAAAAAAAAATTCTGATCAATTGTTTATTAATTTTGAAGGAAAAATAATGACAGCAGAATCTGCCTAAGTTTAACCGAAAACTGTCATAACAAGAAAAATAAGATGATTAATGAAGTGAACTCTGAAATCCAAAGTCTATGGTTAAAGATAATTAAAATTCAACCCTGAGAACTGGTCAAAGTAAAGGCTACTTAAAATTATCAGAGAACTGGATCTAAATTGGACAATTTACCAACTATGGAAAATAGTAAACCAGCCCAGCTGTACTGAGCAGCAGTCACTGATTGCAACGGAGTCAACCCTGACTCACTCTGCTACAAATGAGAGGGAGAGAAAATGCTTCTTTCCAAACAAACTATGTTGCTGCAGAGGAATTGTGACAAGAATTACTCCTGTATTTTTACTAAATACATCACTGAAGGGTCTCCTGAGGTTTATTTGGAAAGAGCCCATTTATGCCAGCTACACCATAGTTGGTCACCTGCTTGGCAGCTATCAACATCTGCATGCCAGATAGATGATCAGCGAGGAAGCAAAGCTGACCCAGGAATTTTACAAATAAAAAGACAATCTGAGGCATGCTGACATTCTTCAGTTTCAGTGGCTTGTGATGTGATAAGAAAAGCAGTCGCATCCCTCTATAAACTAGGTCACTGTTTAGAGTCAGCATTCTTTGGGCAACTTTTATATCTGCTTCTAGCTAGAAATAAAGTTTCAAATGACAATTTTACAAGTGAAGTTTTGTAAGTGAAGTGATAAGACCTACAGGTTTTCAGTGAAATAATCAGAATAGTTAACATAAAAATGAGACAGAAAATCTCCTCCTTTGAAGAAAATTGGTTTTGAGAGGAAAATGCAATAAAAATTATTAAATTTTGTCTATTAAATGTAGAAGAGAACCGTGTTGCCTTCATTTTCATGTTCTGCTTTGAAATATGAGTAGACTATCTTCACTGAACAAGTCATAAACCTACATCTTGACCGTTTCTTAGAAAGTAAATTATTTCCCTCCACAAACTATGAAGGGGAAATAAAAGAGCTCTTTTGTGTTTATTTTTCACAATGAGTCATCAGACAAATTCAATTTTGAAAATATAAACTGTAAAAAAATCAGAAGGGAAAATACAGAGTGAGGTTTTAGTCAGTCTTAAAGGGAGAAACAGCATTTGTACATGTGTGTGTGTGTGTGTGTGTGTGTGTGTGTGTGTGTGTCTGTGTGTGTCTGTGTGTGTCTGTGTGTGTGTTCAGGTAAACGTAATAGGGGAACTTTTTTAAAGTTTAAGGATAGACAAACTGTCTGAAAAGGTATGTCTGCCATTTGTGCATGGACACCTGTGGAACCCCTTGTAGAAAACCAGTTGAAACTCACAAGTGTGGAGTATGCTTTGGCCCCAGAGCAATTCTAAGCTGATACATTTACTGCACAGAAATGGCTATAAATTTCCACCCCTGAAGCTCAATCCTCCCGGGGTAAAACCAAATGACTGTGATAAGATTATGTAGTAATGTTGTTACATCATAATGAAGATTGGACAGTGGAAAATAAATTTACCAGTGGAACTGAGAGCGATAGAGGAAGAAATCAATTATCTAAGTTGGAATTTGACTAGGACACGAGGACCTGAATGGTATTAATTCATTAACTACACTAAACAGTTAAAATGCACTTCTCATTTAAAGGCTTCCAGTTCTAGAAAAGCCAAGGTTTCAAAATAAATAAATTCTTGATAGAGAATTTATTTCTTATTTTACAGAGAGACAAGACCCATATGCTGAATCAGCAAAGTAATCCTGAAAATAAATCCTGAAAGATAGCTGTGTCACCAGCCTCAAGGCAGCTTGCCTTTTGAATCTGGTGGAAAGGTTTAATTCCACAGCAGGACTTGTTCCTCTCTCTTATTTTATTTTTGGATCATTTATTTAGTCACTATGTATCAGGTCATTCAGTCATTCCTCATGTAAGAAAGGAAGATGTGGGTCAGAAGTTGGCATTCTTAACTTTTATTATGAAGGAAAGTCACTCCAGCTTTTTGAAAATGGACCTTTCCATCTTTTGAAAACTTCAGTACAGTGTGAGATAAACAGAGAATATTAGATTGAAATTCTCTACTGTGAAACTCCTTTTTACACAAGAGTTATGTTTTGCTGACCATATTACCCCTATTTTAAGATCTAGTGAGGCAAATGTCTTCACATTCTGTGATAACTGTCAGGCAAGTTGCAAGAACTAGGCTAAAACGGTGTGAGACACACAGAACATGAGATCTAGCAAAATATATCAATATTTACTGACAAACTTTCAACAATTAGACATTTGTAGGTTCAGCATTACTTATTTTTAAGCTTTTCTCCAAATATCGGACACTGAAATTTTCTTGCCTTTTACAGAACCACAGAACCAGAGTACAGTTGAGGTTGACAGAGAGCGCTGGGTATTGTCTAGTCCAAGACCTCCTCCGTTGAGGGTAAGTCTCTTCCTAGCTCCAGACGTTCCCCTGGTGGCAGGGGCCTGGGATTCCTGAGGCCAGTCTTCGTGGCAAAGTTTCAGGCAAAGAAGACATTAAGTACCTCAGCCTTTCCTCTGTACTGTGTAACCAGGGCCCCAAACCCATTCAGCAGCAGGCACACTTTCCCCTTTTTTTCCATCTGCTGTTGATGTAAAAGCCCCTCTGGCAGCCCTACGTGTTCCTCACCACACTCAGATGGATTTCGGGTTTGCTGAACCCATGGCTGAGAGCATGAAAGCCAATTTCCTTGTCCAGCTGATTTCAGGATCTGAGACCTTGTGACATCAGCTAAATTGATATCATCCAGCTTTCAGATCCAGCTAGGTACAGACAACCTTGAACTTTGTTATACAAACATGGCTTGAACAGAGGCTGTTAAGGGAAAAGAGTGAAAAGAGAACTCATGGAAAATATCAAAACCCCAAAAATACTAGTCCGGCTGCTGTTACCAGAGGAACAGGAGGGCTGCATGTCAGCTGTCCTTGATGGAGCCTGGCCCTGGTCTCCTCTGGTAAGGATGGTCTATTCAGTTCCTCCATCTGTGATAGGGATGGAGCAGTCGCCACTGAGACTACTCAAAGTTTTGACACAGGCAAGCAAAGTTATTTTGCTGTTTCTGGCAGTCTACTACTATGGGTAACTAATTTACAGGCAGTCAAAGCTAGCTAAGAACAGGGACAAGCAACTAACTATGGAGATGAAATATGTGTGTGTGGATTTAAATACTTATAACAGAGAAAGTAGAAATTTGGATAACATCAGTGTCCTTTGATACCTACAAACAATCTAAATGTGCTCCTGTTGTCTGCTGCAGTGGGGAATCTCACGCTGAGCAAAGGACTGCTGAAAGGGAGAAGGCAAAAACTTGGGATTCACATGGCCTTTCAAGGGAGTGAATCTTTTGCCCACATGGATAGGGAGGGACTCCTTCCAGCAGAGGGGAGCACTGCTGCTCTTGCATATGGCACAAGTTCATTGCCCCCGCCTTTCCTGTAAAGGCAAGTCAATAAGTATGCATTTAATTATGTTCTGGTCTACTTCATGCATGTACTGGCATATGAGTATAATATATAACACATATATAACCTGTGGAACAAGTTGCCATAAGACTCTGAGCCTGAATTTATTTTGAAGGTTTTCACATTACAAACTAAACCCAAAGATATTAAGATTTTTTTCGTTTATCCGAAACTGTAAAATGCATGCTTTCAGGGGAAAAAAAGTTCAATCACACCTCAAATGAGCTAATTTAATTTCTGGCTTTATTTCCCAAGCTGGTAGTTTTCTGCAGAAATTCAGTTCTTGATTAATATGCATCATTAATCATTTAAATAAAAGTGGACCCCATAAATTCAAAGAACAAATAATACCACTTGACTGCTAATTCAGCAAGGTAATTAGAAGACTTCAGACATGCCAGCTGACAGAATATGATTAATAAAAATGAGTAAACCTTGCTTGTAGGGTTATTCAATAATAAATTCTACTATGTTCTTCCTCCTCTGGTCTTCTCTGTGTGTATATATATAAATATATATATACATATATATATAGGTACACTTAAATTCAAGTAAAGCTAATCTTAGTAAAAGAGAAGAAAGGGTCTTACAACCAGGGTTTGAAGAAGGTGAGGCTTTTAAAAATTAATAAGACAACGTGAGTCATGTTTGGCTCTTCTATTCATCGATGAACACTTCTGAACTGCATCTTTCACTCTGAGATACCTTATTCAAAAAGTGTGCCTATAAGTTTCTGTTCAGTCCTTATGCGGATATGCTACTGGGCAGTGTCACCAGATCAGCACGATGTACAGAAATATGAAGATTTTGAGACAGTTGAACAGGTTCTTGCATGTCACATGTCCTAATCTGAAGGGACACATTTGCTGCAGGATCACATTTCTCCATGTTCAAGTCACTCGTATTTAATTTCATCCTTTGATCATAATTGTGACAGATATGGTGCACCACAAGAGCTCAGCTATGATGTAAGTCCTAAGATCGATGAATTGATTGTACATCCCTTATTATGTACAGATTGCTCAAAGGTGAATATCAACAGCTGAGAACATTAAGGAAAGTTAGAACAGAACTTCCAGACTTAATGAAGGTTATTACTTTCAGATTGTTTTTTGAATGAGATTACTTTAAATTTAATGGATTACTCATCAAGCTCAATCCATTGTAATTAGAAAGTACCAAAAGTCCCTGACCTCATACAAAAACAATACATATTGGTGGAACAGCTTTTAATAATATATTAAGAACCAAAGTTAATATGGAGGTCACTGGTAGCTATGTCTGTACCTTCGTACGTCTTTGTCAATCATTCCCTGAGCTGGACATAAAATGCTTCTGTGTTCTCATTTGCAGCTCTGGTTACTGGGACATAAATCTGGAGAGTAGTAAAAGTAGAGTAAAATGTAACAAAATGGTGTTTGCTTGTTGGACTGTATCTCAGCCCTGCATTTTCCTGTTGTCTGCTGACAGATGTGTTGTGTTCTCAGGCAAGATCAAAAATAGCTAGCGCGATGAGGTCTGGTTTTTAAAAACTTTTTTGGACTAGATTTGTGATATACAAGTAAATTTATTTTTTTTTTCAAAAATGTGGTTTGACTACAATATTTTTCACCAAGATTCTTTTCTTTTTGTCAGTAAGGAAAACTTGCAGTGCCAAAACAGATAAGAGACAACAGAATGAGTTTTTTTATAGCTGATGCTTAAACTTAGTCTCTTAGTCTCTAATTAGAATTTACCAGAAACGTTAGACTGAGGGGAGGGGGAGTGTTCTAATGGAGGATTTTAATAAATCTAGCAGGAGATGTAGAAATACTCGTGGTTCTTTTCCTGGCCTTGGTTTTCACCCAGTGCATCGTGCCTGGCAGCTCATTAACTGTCTTTACCTGTTTCCTTGTGAAGAAAATGGAACTGATGGTATTTTGCCTGGGGTCAACGAAACATACAACTAAGGAAAAAGGTGGAGTGCTTTATTCTCTTGCTAGTTGACATTAATATGAAAAGCAGTAGCAAGACCACTGGCCATGAAGATGTATGAGGTTTCTTGTTGCTAAAAAGTGACTTGCTAGTCCATCCCCTCTGCAGAAATACTGACCAGTGGTTCTAAACAAGACTGTCAACTTCCAAAACCTTGAAATATGTTCATTTGCTATGAACCAGGAAACTATGACAAGTCTACAATCCAAATTAAGATTCATGTACTGTGAGGCAGGGAGGGAACTTGCTCTCAGATTACTCAGTATGACATAATTACAGCTATTATTGCTCTATTCACAAGAAGTAAAACTGCTCAAGTTTGGCTCCAGTGCTGTGGAGAGATCTAAGCACAATATTAGCACAGGAAAAAATAATTGATTTCTTGTAGCTCCAAAGACTGGACTTAAGACAATTGTACACTTTGCCTGTGGGCACAAACTGCTGAAAATTCAACTTCTCTAGTTCTGCCAACAAAAAACACACTTTGTTTTTCTCTTCTGCAAAGTGCTATATGCCCCAGGCTATCAAACACTGTAACAATGTTTTTCTTAAACCATCCTAAAAATGGTATTCTTTGGAAGACTGGAACATTAAACTAGTGAGCAATGTAAGTTTGGATTGAAGAGAGATGGGCCAGGAAAGGAACAAAAAAATAGCCCTAAAACTGAAGAAAATCAGTGAAATGAACATAGACAATAGTGGCCATTCCTGAAATCATTACTCTACCTTTATTTCCTTTGAAAATAAAAATTCCTGCCAGGATGAAAATTGAAAAGGATTTCAGGATTGGCCTTGAGATGAGAAAGTTAAATTACACATGTATGTGAATGAATGTTTTCTTTTAGAAAAAAGGAGGCCAGAAGTGAGTCTCTTGAATAAATACCATCATTTTGAAAAGGACTAAGCAGCCAAGATTTCCCTTTGAATCTGAAGTGTGTATTTCAGTGATGTGCCTGAACAGCTGTTGTGAAACTGACGTTCGTGTTGTCTAATAGTTCCATCATCAAAGATGCATGAAGCTGACAAAAATGAAGTCAAATAAATTCAAACATCTCCGTCACTTACCTGAAATTTTTGAAATACAGCAAGGAAAAAACTGAACAAGGTTTCATTTTTTCATCCTGTGAAATTTCATCATAATTTTTCCAAGATCTAATGGGCTGAAGATTGCCATTTCCACCCCTTAGTGCTTGCCAGTAACACAAGGAAGTCACTTGTGCATGGCCTTTTGTATGGGATTTCTCAAACTTGGAATATGTACCTTGAAATTTCAATAAAGCTCTTGTTTGTTAGGTCTTAGTAAGATTCACGGTTTTGATCCAAATAGTGAGTGGAAAAATGAACAGGTATCAACACAATTAATGTGCATTTCACTGAATTTGGCCTCTTGGGGAAAACAAGCAATGTGTTTTTGCTAAAAAAGTCCTACTGAAACACAGATATGCAGATATGTCAGGAAAGGAAAACTGTGGGAACAGTCTCTGTTTTCTTGGAAAAGGCAGTAAAGAGAGACCATATGCAATATCTGGTGCTTCAGACTCAAAAAAGTACTCATAAGACCAAGAATCTGATTGTGGGATGTTTTTTCTTTGTTTCCCAACAGATCATCTGCTTTTATGCAACTTATTACCTTTCCCTATAAGCTTTGCATTTTTTTCTTCTTTTTCTACTTTTAAGAGACTTCCACTAACTATCACTAATACTGGGATTTTTTGACCAGCATGTGTCAGTCTTTTGAATATTCCATTACTTGCTAATCTAGCTAAAATGGACTCAGCTTTAGAGTATGTCAGGCCTCAACAACTGGACAACTGTTTACTTATTAAAACTCTGAAACGATGAAGAAAAGACCTACTGAAGTTCACACTTCTTTTCAGGAAGATGCTTGAGGCTGATTCAAAGGAAATACTCTCCCAGATTCTTTTTCCTAGATGACCAATGTTTGGGTTTAGTAGTTTGGTTTTTCAGGTAGGGTGTTTTATTTTGTGTAGTCTGTTAGTCTGTTTTTTAATGTTGAATACCATGTTCAGCCGTATTTGATCTGAAGTAATAAGTACCTTTCTTTCAGATCTTAATTAAATTAAATGTTAATACACACAGGAGTGGTGTCTGATTGACTGCAACAGGATCTTCAGCCAGAATAGTCACATCATCCGGGCTGAGTCACCTCTCCTGAAAAGTCCCTGTTATTTAGTTATAGATTGTTATTTAGTTATAGATTTTCTTTTCTCATAAGGACATCAGTAGTAGGGAGAAGACAGATTTGATTGCACTGTTAACCAATTCTGCATCACTCTCAAAAAAAAGGAATTGGAGCTAAATGACCCTTTGCAGCTGTCTACCAAATTCGTCTTTCCCATCAATTTTCTTTTATTTGATCCTTAGGTTTGAAAATCTGATTCAACATATTTTGTACCGAAAAAAAATTCTTTTTCCTCAGAAAACACTTTTTTCTCTTGAACTGCTTTTGATCACACTAGCCTTCCTGATGAAGAATTGATATCTCTCCCTCCCTAGGTCCTTCATTTCTCTGAAGGCTGCCTTTTAATTAAAGAGTTATTTGGTTTGGATCATTTATTATTATTTGTTTAAATGTTATTGTTTGTGTTTTGAATTGATTGCCCCTGCACAATCTGATCATTTACTGTGGCACTGAGTGAATTTCTTCTGCTATTGCCTCAGGACATTGCTGCAAACATAGTGTTGCATTTGATAAAGATTCTCATGATAAAAGAATTTACAACAAAGGAAAAATTAATTTTTCCTAAAGCTCAATGGCATCAAGATCAGATAATGCCTCCCTTTTTCCCAGTTCCAATTCCCATTTGCTTAGAAAATAGGTTTCTATTTATTTGGACTAATATGAAAAGCACATTGTCATACAGACAACTGCAACACTCAACAGAACAAATGTGCCTTTGTCACAGACATTTCTTTGTAGCTACCCTTCTAGCCATTAACAACAGGCTTAAACCAAGTGGTACTATTTTAGTCCCAGTGCAATTTTCTTTTTCCTGCAAAGAAACACCTTTTACTGTTCAGTTTAAAGTAAATTGACACTTCCAGCCATTCTCTGTTGTAAATTATTTTCCTTTCATGGTTTTTTATGAAGTTTTTTTCATTGAGTTTTCAAAGTAAGAAATTTCTTTGTTTCTTTTGTATCACATCCAGTTTTGCTGATGCTATTGTTTCAGTTCTATAGCAGGGAAAAGAAGATAGAAATATTCCATTCTCAGCAGAAAGAAGATGAGCAGTAATGTCCAGGAACAGAAATACTTGAGAATCAGTAGAGAACTTTGCTGTACTCAGACCAAAATAGTCAGTGACAATAACTTCTTATAACTCTAATGATTGTGCATGGCTCTTATTTCTGCTGTGTTCTTTTGAACCTTGGTGTGCATTGAAGCCCCCTCCTTGTGGGCTTTTATCACATCGTGGTGGGCTGTGGTTTATTCGGAACTTCCTCAGCTCATGAAATGATTTTGGATGAAAATCTGCTCCCTTCTGCCGAAAGCCTTCCATTCTGATATCAAATAGGGCAAAACTTCCCTACCCATTTTCTACATAGTCATTGGTGTTCCATTACCTAATGGATATTATCAAAAGAGCTGTAAAGCTGCTTGTTACCACAACAATATCATAGAAATATAGATTTTCAGAGAGAAAAGAAATAGCAAGTGAGTCACTTCTTGGCCATACTATATTGTGGTGTTGTGCACAACAGTGTATTTCCTGCTGCTTTATCTAGTCTGGTTTTAGGCATCAAGCACTGCTATTTCCCTGGGGAGATCATTCCACAGTCTATTACATTTCATTGTTAGCAAGCTTTTGCCTTGTGTGCAGTTCAAATGTCCTTATACTGGATCATCTCAGATCACTCTCTTCACCGAGTAAGTTTTAAAGTCAATGAATTCCAGGTCCCTTAGGGGATTTTTAATAACCTGTGGGGTTTGGGGGCCGGGAGTTTTTTTGTTTGCTTGTTTGGGGAGGGGGGCAGGTTTGTTTGTTTGTTTGTTTTAAGAAAATGAAGCAGAGCAAAGGTGATATTAATTTCTAAATTAAGATATGCAATTTGTTTTGAATAGTCACTGAAGTGCTAGGTCAAAATTCAGATATGGAAGAAGTGAATGTTACAATCTTTAGCAAATTCTTTACTTTTAGTTAGTGCGTTAGTTAGAGAGTCAGGTTTTAGTTTTGCTTTCTCAAATGTTTAAATATTTTCTTTTCTGAAACACTGGCCCTGGATTTTGCCTGAAGTTACTTTTGCTCACTTAATGTGAACAAGCTATACAGTTTAGATATCTTCTCAATGTGCAGCACTCAATCACTTGGATATATTCATTAAGCCTGAATCTTCATCCTAGTGATTGTGTAGGTTGTTCTGAGTATTAATTTTGTGCACTGAAATCAGACAGTTTTGCCACCAGACCTGCCAGAGCAGTACCCATGCTCAGCAATTCCTAGATCTTCCACATAGCCCAGTACTTCAGCGAGTCTTCACAGACCTTCTCCAGTTCCTTTGTGCCACTTGGGGCTGCAATTCACATTTCTTTTACCACCTTGTCTTACAATTCCTTGCGTAGTCCCTTCTAAGCAATTTAAATTCCTTTTATTCTAAAACTGAACAATTTTCTTATCTTGACTCTGAAAAGACTCTGTTTATTGCTGAAACCTTCACATGACCTTGATGTTTGCTGTCTGACTTATGGTAAATAACACACCACATGAGACTGCAGCATCTACAGACCATTTTAAAAGAGAACATGAAGGTCTGGAAAGGAGTGAGCAAGGAATGATTTCCTCTGACAGTCTCTAGATCTCTCTTAACCTGGCTGCTGGGATGAGGGGAGACAAGATTTTAGAATATCTGGATATCCAAAGTTATGTTTGACTCTTTTTAGCCAAAGGGGTCTCTATAATTGTGAGGAGAGGCAGTGACAATTGCCTTCAGCTGGGACCTTCCCCTCAGGACTTTCTCTCACATACAAACTACCCAGATTGTTCCGTGTTTGTGTTGCAAACTAGGCATGAGTTTTGCAGTATTTTGGTGTCCTCTGTGGACACTCTGAGAAAACATTAAATGTGACTAAACGTATCTGATGTTACTTTAATCAAAGTATTTCTAAAATTGGATGCAGTAGATGTGTATTTTAAGGCAGGTTTACGAATGCACAGTTCAGACTAAAAGCTATTATCAACAAGAAATGAAATAATCGATATTTGAATCCCACCTGTGTATTACCTTTGAATGTTATATCTATACCTATACATGAGGACAAAGTAGAGTAATTCTCTTCCTCTCTTGCTTATTACAGCACTACCTAGCAGCCAAGTGTTATGCTGCCTTATTTCTCCAGGGAGCATAAAGATGATTGATGATGACTCCTTCGGCAGCTTTTCCTCGCTAAAACAAATGCAGAAGAGGCAAGCCGTGATTCCTGCTGCCACCACGGCCTCGGGGTGTTGCTGGGACTGGGGAGAAAGTGCTGCTGGGTGGTGGGCCAGGGCCCTGGCTGGGTGGACTGGACCATCTAGTGCTGTTTCCTCCCTATCAAAAATATTTCCAGGACTGGGCTGTACTTTTTAGGCACAGATAATTGCCTGAACCTTAGCTAATAGCCAGCAGCAGCTGAAACCACACTGCTATCTGGCAATTGCCTCTACATGTATTAAGTGTGTGAAGTCCAGCAGACTTTTGACCTTTTGTACCACTGTGTTCTGCAGTAGTTTCTTCGGGAAGGCTGAAGAATACAAACCACTAAAAGGTAATACCTTTCAGATGCCCTGAAGTTACAATGAAAAGAAAGTGAAACCATTTTAAAAGTCATTAATGAAGGGATACAGTAATTAAATTCTAATTAACCAAAGAGACAGTTGTTTCTTACTTTTGTATGCAGATTTATAACTTTTGCTGTCGCTCCTAGTTCAGTTATAAATGTTTCAGTAATGCCACCTCCATATCAATCCACATTTTAGAAAATCTTATTACTGGCAAAAATTTGTGGCGTTCCTAGGGGAAAACAGCAATTAGTGTCTGAGACAGTGACACTAAAATGGTTCAGAAGCAATCTGATAGTGTGGAGCTAATTTTAGCATTTAATAATATTCAAATTTTTTGCCCATTAAATCATGCTCGTACTTTCCAGCTGTGATACAACTGAGTTTTGGGGTGGTGAGGGAGTTGCACAGTCCTGTGTGAGCTCCTGCACCTGGCATTGGGAGTGAGACCTCCATATTGGAATTGCCATAGAGATGCCCCTTTTCTAGATGGGATTATTTGCATCACGAGGAAACTCCGGCAAAAGATAGGAGTGAGAGATTGTTTTTGAGCTGGAGTGTCTCACAAGAAACTCCCTAGGACACAACTTCTGAAGAGGAAAACAAGGCAAAGAAGCAAACAACATTAATTTAATCTTTTATTCCTTCCAGAGCCTGTCAATTTAATAAGACTTATTCCTTGTGCAGTTATAAAGATAACGTGATTAATATGAAGAACTGACATTCTGACTTCTAAAACTGTGTAACAAATGAGAGATTCTATGTTTTTTAGGCAATCTGCCTAACTCTGCTGAAAACTGGGATTGGCCAAGCTATGATAAAATGTGCCGTACCAAAATTTGCATCTCCAAAAGGGTTTATTGCAAAAAGAATGAAAAGTAATGATTTAATATTAGTTTATTTTCAAAACCCCTCTCATATCACTTCGTGCTTAATCTTTTCTTTAATTGCACATTACACATTTAAGATTTAGGGCAACTTATTGAAAATCAATAAGGTTATAAATGTAGAATTGGTAATTACTGCATGACTTGTGCAATATCTTATTTGCATAATTCATTTACTGGCAACTTGCATTTTAATTAACCTAGAATGAGTGCTTCAGTGAAATTGTAATTTACTGTACTAAATTGAAAAAGTTGTCAAATCTTGCACTTAGTCATGCAACTGTGAATTTCATTGTCTATTCAGGAAGATTAAGAATTGTGCAATTAAGAAGATGAATTTAATTCATGATTCCCAATGTATTATATAAAACTTTGTTTTTTCCTGGTAAATTGCATTTAAAACATGGTAATGATCAGAAACACTGACAAATTAATAAGTTTTGCTGACCAGATTTTCCTCTACAGTAGTCTAGATAAAGATGTCATAAAATACAATTACAAGGAAAAAGTTGACGAAGAGGTAGTCACTTTAACACCTCCACAGATGCTCCAAGCTGACACTGAAAATACGAACAGAGGTAACAGAATCTTGTCCTTCCATTGGTTAAATTGTGAATATGAAATGTTTGCTTCTTTTTATTAAGGTAAGCAAAAAGTTTAATGCCAGCCTAGGACGATAGCTCTGGTAAACTCAATATCAAAATTTTCCAAAACTCTGGAATGATTATATGGAGTCATTCAACAAAAGTGAACTTATTTCTTAAAGTAAGAAGAAACTTCAGTTACATTTTTACTGACCTGCGTGTGCTGTAGCAGTTTATATGTAAAATCAAATCTGCAAAATTCCCTTTCTCAGCTATCCTCTGCTGACAGTCATCCATATATTCATGAATATTCCCTAAACTTTGATTTGATACCTATGTCCATATTCTTGGAAAGAAATTCCTCAATGGCTTTTCCCCAAAATTTGCATTATAGGGTTGTTCCAAACACATTTTTAGTGTTCATTGGGAAAGCACCAAAAAGACTGTTATTGCATTCTGGTGATCTGTGCTCTGATACAACCAGTTCTTTCTGAAAACCTGTAACAACACAATGGCTTTTAAAAGGGCAACCATGGTGGAAGTGTGTCATCTCACTTACAGCATTCCAGAGCTTGTGAATATATTTACATAAATATATAGGTAAAGTTAAAGAAAACAGTAGCTTTGTAACCCATAAAGCTATAAACCCATAAGATAGGAGGTTTTTGTCACTGGCACAAAAAGGACAGAAAAATACCATCTTATGTCATTGCCAGGGGGTGGGGAAAGGGCCTCTCTTCTCTCCCTTCTGGGAAGAAAGGTGTTTCTTTTTCCAGTCAGAGAAAAGGTGGCTGTGGTTGGGTCAGTCAGGCTCTGTAATGAGCATTTCTGCATGTCAATAATTTTCTATTTTTGTGTACTTCTTTTATCAATATTGTTGCTGTTACCATTCATTTTCTTATCTCATTGCTGTTTCCAGAAAATTGTTCTCATCTCAAGCTGTAATTTTCACCTTTTTGTGCCTCCAGTACTCAACTCCATCCCCAGAAGAGGGAGGGGAAGTAGGGGGGAACAAGTCAGCATTATCTGGATTGGGAGAGTCTGGGGGGAGAGGGGAAGGGGACACTACATTTGGGATTGCCACACCAAAACTGTGACACCATCTATTTCAACTTACTTCCAGTGTGGTGGCTGAGATTTAAACAGCAGATACAATTTAGTTTTTTCAAGGCACTTCTATGTCAGTGTATATGCCACAACATGTAATGCAATTTGTCTGCTACACTCTTTATGCAGCATGCTGTCTGGCACCACAGCCCCTCTAGACAGAAGGTGCTGACAAATTAAAGAAGAAAGCAACAAGCATTTGATCTTCTGTTTATATTGCTTTTCTCAGAAAAACAGGAGAGCCAATTCAACAGAGATTTGGTTGCCACTGTGCAAACATAGCTCCTGACCTGAGGGGTAAACTGGAATTTCACAACTTTAGCATCTTGATAAATTTAAATACAGCACGGTCTTTAAAAAGAAAAATTTTCCAGAATACATCTTCTCAGATTTTCTGCTCAGGTGCATTTCAATGACATTGTTTTATAAGCAGACATGGTGCACGTCATTTTAACCTAGCAAATTTGAGGTAGAACTTTCCAGAAAGGGAAAAAAATGTAAGCTTTTCCTTATTGGTTTTCCTTCCGAGCATCATGAAAATGTTGCTTGAAGCATCGGAGCTATAAGAGTTCTTAATGTCAAGCTGGCTTACTACGGAACTGTATATTTGACTGGCACAGATTGTGCTGAGGGTGATGGAGAATATTAAGTTTTTATGCAGTAAGCACCATAAAGTTCTATTTCCATCTACCGTACCAGATTTTAACAAAATGCTATAGTGCATGAAAGTGTCATTAACCTCCCGTCTCCAGACCTAAATCCTTATGCTGTGAATGGAAGTTCTAACTAAATTTATTTTCCCAATGAGATACAGTAATATATAATGCACTTGATATATTTACTGACTTTAATATTGGCCTTGATTATCTGAGGTGAAAAATAGAAACAATACAGACAAATAAATTTAAAAACATTGTTAGGTACTGTTTTGCTTTGGAAAAAAGCCTCATTTCTGTTCCAAGACTCAGGCTTCTGCAGTGAAGTGTTCACCAGTACCTGAACAAGTTAATTGAAAACTGCCTTTGATATCTCTGTGATTGCTGCTGCGGGTGGAAGGGTGGCATGCACTTGGCAAATCTACATAACTTGCAAATGAAAAAAGGGGCTAATGTAGATCAAAACTGTGGCTCAGACACATAGCCACAATTAGTATCAATCAACAATTTAGACCCTTCATGCTGAGGCACAGTAACTGTATGTGAACTAATCCGAGATTCCTAAATGTTAAAGACCATGTGGCTTAAATTCCTGCCCAGTGAAAAGGTTAAGCTGTGGCATTACCTATATGAGTATACAAAGCCCTCTGGATTAATGAACAAAAGACTATAGCTCAGGATATCATAATGTGACTGCATTGGAGCCTTCCATGCTGCAGACTTTCACATACTGTTAAAAAGAGCTTAAACATTTACCCTTTTTTTCCCAGCAATAGCTACAAAAGAAAACTGTGCTGTATAAGCACATAATCTGTTTTCCTAATGTGCCTTGTGACATTTCTTGTAATGGAGGTAGTAAATTCTCAGTACCAGTTCAGCCCCTTGCACCTCTGAGAATCATAAAAGAATATATATTCACATGAGAAGGCCATCCATTTCTCTCAGATCTGCAGAAATCCTTCAGATGACAATGTTTTCTGATGATATAGGCTGGATACGGATCATCGTAGTGATGAAGGGAGTGTCTATACTGCATTCTCTAACAATGTAGTTTCTCTTAACATATGATTTCATATTTTTATTTTAATATAAGTGAAATTAGATTTCTTATTTGTTTTGAAGTTTTCTACAGCAAGAACCACTTCTATTATCTGTGTGACATCTCTTTCTTAACTTCTCCCTACTTATTTCTTAAAGGCTCAATATATTTATTATATTTCTGTTCCTCAGTTTTCTGTTACTTTACACTGATCAGTCTGTAAAATGGAATTTCGGAAAAAGATGAACTCATTGTTCTTCTATTTTAACACAGCATTCTGTTTGTAGAATTACTTTAATATCTATCTATATACAGCTATTACCTTTTGGCTGCACTCAGTGATTATACTGGAATTGTGTTGTATTGAAGCAATGGAAATTTCCATCTTTACTGACCGTGCTTATAGCAAAAAAACCTTAAATATATGAACATAAAGTATTTTACAGTTTTAGCAGATACGTGTAGGTTTACATAGGAAATATGAAAAAATATTGAGAATTAAAAATATCACAGTATTCAGATGTCTGCTGTATCGGAAGAAAAACGTCCAAATAAACATGAGGGAAACAAACACTGAAAGAAGAGTTTTCTCCACTAGGTAGTATCATTGGGACCCCACAGTGTAGACAACTCCTCTAGCAGAACCTTTCCAAATTGGTCGATTTTTTGGCTCAATAGTGTCACTAGGACTGGTTGTTACAGCTGTGATAAACAGATCCATTTGAACTAACAGCTCAAGAACCATTTTCGGATGGAAAGTTTTTGTGCTTTTCAGATATATGCCTAAGTGCACCTATGGCACAAGCAAAAAGTGAAACCCAAAAGCTACATCTGCTGAATCATCACCTTACTTCTGAATGAAATCTATTTCTTTCACCTGTGAAAGCACAATTAATTACCACATCTAACTAAGCACGTTTGCAAAATATAGTAAAGAGTTCATATAAATAATGCTTCTTTTCTGAGTGACACTCTTTTTCCCCTTGGTATGTTAAATACTAAAGCTAGTGCTTAGGCACGGTTACAAACTTATTGTAGCAACTGAAACTGAAAAAGGTTCATAGTAAGTAAATTAATCCGTCCTTGTCTAGGGGTAAAACTGCTTTTCAGCAGTGGAATAAGAGAGACCACACCTGGATTTCACGACTTTTTGTGTTACTACACCACAGCCAAAAGGCTTCCCATGGGGCTGAGCAAGTCAGAAATTTGCATATGATGAGTTGCTTTGGGGATTGGAAAGGAAATCTTAAAAAAAACCCAAAAATGCCTGAAATACAAAGAGCTATTAAACTCCATAGTTATCAATGTTACAAATCTATGTAAAATCTCTTAAAAGTTAAGGAACTGTTCTGTGCATTAGAAGTCAAGGCTTTGCTTGCAGCCAAGTCCTGCACATCTGTCCAAAAGTAAAGTCAGTTTGGAACAGCAACATCTGGGATACAGTTTGGCACAAAATTAGCTGACTTATTGGATGAATTATTAATTTTGATTAGAAAGAGATTGCTTGTTTAAATGGTTGCTATCCAGCTTCAATTGCTTCCTAAAATGAGCAGATTAATATCTTCTTGGAAAACGGAAAAGCTTAGTATATTTTGGTTTGCAAGTACAGCATTTAAGAATTTGGATCATTGTCTATGTTTGCTTCTTTCATGAACTTTTATTTATCTGAAGAACAATAAATGACAATGCTCATTGCTATTCAGTTGACTTTTCTGCTTTCAGGGCTTCCATTCTTTCAGCAATGGTAGTGGTAGTCCAAAAGCTCAAGATCTCAAAATGGGAGGAATCTTGGACAACTTTGATGCTGCACCTATATGGCTGATCTATGTGCTCTCTCCTTCCCTTCCTGCCTCATCTTGGTCACTGTTAATGTATCCAATGTATTATTTCCTGGTCCAGAGAGAGATCAGAAGATGGTTTGGCCTTGAGCATGCTTTACAGAAGTTTCAGGACTTCTAAAATTTATTCCACCATTGCAGCAACTCCTTAAAAGTCCACAATAAAACACAAAACATCACTGAATATACCAGAAATTGACGTCAAAAGAAGAAGGCCCCTGATTTGTACACATGCTGTATTTGATGCTTTTGTTTTAATTATAACAATTTAGGGAAGGTTTAACTTGAATAAGGAAGCATTTAGTAAGATTTTTGTTATTTTAAAAATATTGCAAAACTCCAAAGAATAGTATCTTATAGGCCAGGTGCATTTTTTTCTTTTAATTAATAACCTTGCAGATACCTTTCACTACCTTCTGTTACTTTGAATCATGCCCAGGATAAACAGCAAAAAGTTAAATCAGGGTAAACATTGTAAGTAGTATATTCTTCAGCTCTAAGCCTTGATACACAGGAATCCGTTGCATTCAGTAATTTGAAAATGCACTATTTTAGGATATTTTCTTAGGACTAAAAAGTTGTGGATTTATAAGCAACCAAATCATCTGAGCACCACCAGAGGAATTAACTTAGTTAATCCACAGCTGCCTCTTTGTAAAACATCTACTGCTGTGAACAAAGAGTAAATAATAACGACTTTCTATTTCAGGTGTCTATGCAGCGGGTGAGAATGGAATATTTATAGAGTTTTAAGATGGGTTAAATAAAAAGTCATTAGGAAGAAATTTGTTTAATTTTGGAGAGTATCTCCACCTATGTCCTTCAGCACATAAATGTTGTAATAAGTTAAGAAGCAGTTCCTTACAAGCAAGGGACATGTTCTTTTTTTTCTAATAATTTTTAAGAACTCACAGCAGTATAACTTTTTCCATTCTGTGAAAATCATTATGGTGGGTAGTTTTCATGCACAGCACATTCAACACAGTTATTTAAAAGGGCACATTGACCAAATTAGGGCCTCCTATGGATGTCTGGAAGGAAAACATGCAGACCAGTCACCACATACTGCAGACCAGGCTATGGACTCTCATACTCAAGCTTCTTGAATAGCTTGGTCGGTGAGTTTCTGGTAGTGAAGGATCTGGACTTTACAAGGTGTGCATGCTCAAGGTGTTGGGGTGGTATATCTTCACCCAGAGTAAAGGACTTATTATCTCTGGTGCTTTTGCAAGAGTAGATCAAGAGAGTACCTGGGAATCTGAATAAAAACCTCTTACTTTTGTCCCACAACATTTTTTCAAGAAATTAAATTTTACTGATACTGCATAAATGTCCCTCTTAAATATATGTTCTATGTCATCCAGTCTATTAAAAAATCTCCCTCTGCTCAATTTTCCCCTTGCTACAATTTAGAGAGATGCTTTACCCATAAAACAGAGAGCTCTTCTTATACAATAACCTTGTAAAGTATCAGCTGACAAAACTAAAAAATGATCTTGCAAAGTTCTTAAGTTTAGGGTTAAAAACATGCTGTAGCATACATTAAACACTTCAAAGTACCATGGCTTGTTGTTTCTTAGCATGATATTAATGGCTTTTTCTTGAGAGTTACCAGGAGAACAGAGAACTGAGTTCTCTCAGCAACCATTATGAGTAATGCCTCATTTTCTGACCCATCAAAAGGGAAGGGGCAAGGTATAGAACTGAGTTTCTTTGGACAGTTAAAATCCCATTTTAAGACAGGATATCATTATGTCTGTGAAGAACACACATAATGATAAAGCAACCAAATGATAATGAGTGGAGGCATCATCTCTCCTTTCCTCAGCTAGAGGAGCACTGACAGACTGTGCAAGACAAGAAAAGTTGCATTTTCAATGCCCAGAAAATGTTATGTCAGCCAGGTCACAACTCTGCCTTTAATTAAATGAAATGCCTTTAATTGGAAGCCAGCTGCACATAGGTTAGCATATATGTGCAGCCTGCTCAGTTCCCAGCAGGTAATCTATTCTGTGAAAAGTACATTTCAGTTAGAAAGAAAAGCCTCTACAATGCATCTATTGTGAAGTGTAGCTAATGTGTCATTCATGTACAATCATAAACAGCTTTAAAGGCACATTGATTCTGTTTATTTTCATTTGAACATACAGTTATTTCTTGAAATAACTGGGAAACAGCAATCAAGAGAAAGCAGCTGATTAGCAATTTAAAGCAAAGCAAAATGGAAACATTTTTCATATTCTGTCAAGATTTATTCTAAGTGACTCCCGTTAAAGAGTATTGCTTACAGTAGCAGGCTGCAGTGATTCACTGCCATATTAATATGCATTGCTGAGTACAAGTAAAATCTATATTCAGTTACATAAGATTTCAGTGTTTTACTGTTGATGGCCTTTTCTTTGAACATAAGCTTTTTGTTGCACATGACATCATAGCCCATTAAAACATGAAATTTCTTGGACCAATGTCAAAGACACATCCCCAAGGTCAATGGAATTATTCAAACTTGAAGTCAGAAGGAAGGGAGGGAAATAAAGCACTCAAGAGCTTGAGGTATTTTGAGGACTTTGACCATAGCGTCTTCTCTGACTGATTAATTGCTTTCCAGATTGCAGCTTCTTATTTGTGACATTAAAATTTTTTATTTTAAACAATTCTCATGTATGTGGTGTGTGTGTGTGCATGCATATGTATATTTACATCCATATGATAGTGGACCAAAAAGGAAATACGTAAAAATGTAGTAATTTACAAAGCTCTCTCATATGAAATTTCTGGGTGGCCATTGCAGAGTTTGATTTTTATCTGTTGAATAAATGTCAGGTTTTGAAAATGATGCTTTTTTTAATCTAGGAATTCTATAATACTTATAGAGGCCCTTATAAGTAGGAAGATACTTGAAAATATATTTATTGTGTAAAAAATTGGTTTTATCTTTGAAATTAGTGGTCATTTTTCAGGTGCAACCTCTAGTCAAACTGTTTTCAGATGTGTGCCAATCAGCTCTCCTGAGCCTGGGTTAAATCTGAGTTGTCTTTTCCCAAAATCTGGTGTGTATTGCAAAAACTGACACTGAAGATGATTTAGGAAGCACCATTTTCAAATCATAACAGATAATTACACTCTGAGGATAGTGTGATATTTTCCATTTCATGAATGATATATGAAACTACGGCTTTGCTATGTTTCTTGATTAAATAGTTTCAGAGTAAATTGAAGATGTCTCAGTACATTGTCAGATAAATATCTTTTTACTATCCATATTTTATGCTGATAAATGCCTTTAAAACTATTCCTTGGAAAGCACTTCATTTCTATACTAATTGTAGCCATCTTTCTCTTTTGGAAAGGATTACCATAGTTGGTCAAAGGATCTTCACATGCAGATGTTGTATCAGCTAGAATCTGGATCCATCTTATGCTCATAAATATGTGTAATTCATAAAACATATAAACAATTCCACTGTGCTTTCATGCTTGGAGCTGGCAGGATAGTTAAAGCTTCGCTGTGTGGGACTGTATGATCCTAATGTGCTTTCTATCATCTGAGATGATAAGGTAGAATTATCTGTCCAGCATCATGGTAGATGATCAAAAAATTAGTGCCAGAAGCATTAAGCATCAAAGAGAAAAATATTATACTGGTGCATAACACTAGCTGTATCAAAAAAGAAGTAAAAAAAAAACAAACAACCCAAAACCACCCCCCTCAATCAAACAATCCCCTCAAAACCAACAGTGAAATTATAAGTACTTATTCTGTGCATTTATGTAGGAATGATTTACAATATAAGTGAAGGGCACCAAATCAAATCGTGTCAAATACCAAAGCTCACATTCCTCAGGGTTGTTATGAGAGGTTAGA
This sequence comes from Pachycephala philippinensis, assembly GCA_013397055.1. Classification (NCBI taxonomy): domain Eukaryota; kingdom Metazoa; phylum Chordata; class Aves; order Passeriformes; genus Pachycephala; species Pachycephala philippinensis. The sequence continues at coordinate 744,010 of VWZT01009613.1, forward strand.
AACACACATCTCCCTTTCTAAAATTAAATAAACACTGAAACAAACAATGATGCAATTTACTAGAACTAATCAACGTGTTTAGAGTCTGGCTTGTGACTGATCTTGCCGTCCCTAGTTTTCTGGGAAAGCATATAAATAACTGGTCATACTCTCTCTGATCAAAATGAAGTCATGACAAAGCTGATATTGTCTGAAACTGGCACTGAGGTGTGATCCTGAGTGACCAACTGTAAAACTGTCTCTTGCTCTGTCAGATTTTGTGTACTGTAGACCATGAAGCAACCAGATAAAGGTCATCTTGTCAGATAGGTAGCATTAAGGTTTTATGCTGCAAAAGTGAATGAGATATTGCACCAGAAATGTTTAAAATAGAAAGTGACAAAAATATGATTCCACTGAAGTTGTTTATGTGCTTATAGCAGCAAAGAGATATCAAAACTTACTCACCCTTCCTCCGTGCTAGAGGAGGGATCATAATTTTTGCTGACACATACTGTTATTGGAATACCTACTTGTATTGATGGAAAGGTCGTTTTCTTGAGAAGATATATTTATGCTCAAGAAAAAAAAGAAACCCTAGAAAAGGGTATGCAGATGGTTTCACTCAGTGGAATCTAATGTGGGCTCAAAGCATCTGTTCTGAGAAAACAACTGCTGAAGAGAATGGGATTATATGGGATTTGGCCTGTTGCCACAGGTAGCACACCAATTTGGGTTGCTGCAAAACATAAACGTGATATCTTTGGAACACTGAGGATGCCTCTGGAAACTACAATCAGTGCAATCTTCTGGAGATATTTTGCAAGAAGTTCTTGAAAAATCTGGAATTTAGGGGGCTAAAGCCTCCACCAGTATAAACAGGTTGATTTATTTTTTCATTTTATAATTTCGTCTGATAAAGTTTTAAGCCTGGATTTTGTCCTTATTTTAAAGGCACTGAGTAGTGTGCCTTTAGCTTGTGAGTTTTTCTGCCCATAGGGCTGATTACAAGCAACACTCAGTTCAGTAATTTGGCCTGTCACCATCAGACACATGAGGGCCCAGGATTAGGGAGTCAGCGTCCTTTCAAGAAATTGGTCAACCTAGCTTGAAATGGGGATTTCAGGTCATATCTTCATTTATGGGATGAGCAAGAGCAATAGACCATCTAGGAAGTGAAAAGGATTGGACTGGATGCCTTTGCTTACACAGCAGTGGTGTGAAATGAGGTGGAAGGAAGTGTTCCCCTGACCATTTTGGCCATGCATATTCAGTGCTCACTGGGTGACATCAGGTGGGCTCCTGCAGTGTATCTCTGGCTTACTTCATTCTGAGAACACAATTTGTGTGCTCTGCAATGTGAGCCAAAATATGGTAAGTGGGGGCACATGGGAAATCTGCTTCAAAAATTGATTCCTAATCTGAGCTAACACTGATGTAGATACATGCTCAGACTCAGAGCACAGAACCATCATTCAGTATTGGAGGGGTGGTATATCTTAAAGCAACCAGGACTACTGGCTTCTCATCCCCAAATCTATTGACTTCTCTGTCATAGGGGACAGGCAGGGTATCTGGAGCAGAGAAAAAAGAGCTGTGACCTATTTCCCCTACTTCTGTTGATGCCCCATTCATGTGCAATTGATCACAGTTCAACCAGCCTGGTTTAAAGTTTTCATGTGAAAAGAAATTAAATGCTTTACTTTCTCAGTGTTCCATCAGAAGTAGTTTCAACTACTATGGGTATTTGATGACTGCAAGTCAAAATATCTAAAATATAGGACCCTTTTAGTCAATGTAAATATGTAATAGCTTCCAGGAGTAACTCAGGTGTCTTAAATTGAATGCCTAATGAGTAATCTTTGTAATTTTTTTATGAATGTTAGTGCATGAACCCTAAAATGTAATAACATAAATGTGAAGAATGGATTTTTAACCCTCTTTTTCAAACACAGACAAGTTTCTGACTGCTAACATTGCGGACAACAGGTCAAAGGACAAACTCCAAACTGAGAATGAGAGAAAATAGATGTTGAAAAAAGTAAGTGGGAACATCAAATTTTAATGGGCCTTATGATTTTAAATAGAATAAGAGGTATAAAGCCAAGTTTTATTCATTGGTTGGTTGGTTGGTAGGTTTTTTTCCAATGTACCTGCTCATCTTGTTCCTTTCCTCAGCTGTATGGACACCTTATCATCCCCTTTTACGTCAGTACCAAGTTTATATATGGATCTTCCATTAAATTTTACCACATCCTCCTTTTTCGGCCCCACCAAATTATTAATTTCTGCATTTTGTTCAGTGCTAAGGGAAACTTACAAAGAACCTGGAGGACAAATGCTCTGCTGGAATCCACCACTTTTAGAAAATGTGGAATTTTGTTTCTAAACAACTTGGCAGTGTGCTCACTTTCCACCTCAGTGATCTTCTTTAATCACTTCTCCTATTTGTGTATCTAGTTTTTGAGGGTTTTTTTCCCTCTCCTTCTCTTTTTCTCCTTCAGCTTGTGGCAATGGCACAGAATGCTGATAAGCAAAACTAGTCTCCAGCCAGGTAATCATTTTGGCCACCAAACACTGACTGTGCTTCTAAAGGAAATTTGCAGGCAGAACAAACCTTTAAAGCACAGTAAAAGCATTTGCTATGCACTCGTTGCAGGTGCATCCACTGAAAACTGTTCAGACAAGGACTTGCTACGGCACTGATTGCGCCAAAATGATATCCTATAAGCTTTCTCTATTTTAGCTAGTACTTTTGCTATATCGGCTGCACGTTACAGTAATAAAACTGGCTTTAATGGACGTGTGGAATGGTTCATTGGTGATATGCAATGCTGAACAAAGAGGGCTATTATTACCACATAATGCAAATCTTTGCATAACTAGTCACTGGGCAAAAATGTTCAGCTGGAGTACATGCATATAACTCCTGGGAGATCAAGGGATCTCATGAGAGTGGGAGTTCAAACTCAGCAGGACTTATGAAGAATGACCCTTAGTTGGCATTTGCTTTTATTAAAAAACACGTGCAAGGGTAAACGTTTGAAGAGGGTCTTGTAATCCTTTCTGCATTTGAAGTATGATTTAGGCGAACAGCTGATTATTCAAATCTCTAACTACCAGCTTCTTTCTTGCAATTAAGTATTTAGAATTGTTATCCTGGATTCATATTTTCAGCTCAAGTGTGGGTGTGAACTGAACACACGATGGACAAGCTCCTGTACAGAAACATAACTCTAAGAGTGAGTGTGCCTCTCCTTGTTTAAGGGACAGGGACTACTATTTTATTCTGATTTGAAATTTTAAATGTACAAGACTCACACTGACAGATATTTGGATGTCTTGTTGGTCCTAAGGTAGTCTGTTTTTCTTATGATAGGAGCATTTAACTGGGTTTGTTGGAAAAAAAAAGAAGGAATTTTACTTAGGACTTTGCAGAAACTCATGAAGTCTTTCATCTCTGGTAATTTTCCATTTTCTTAAATATTATTATTTTGTTTTGTTTGTGTTCACTACCACAACATGAGAGGTGTTTTATATTAATCATTTCACTTTTTGTTTCACAAGTAAAAACATCATTTTGTTTTAGTAATGTGTTACAATGGAAAGTCAATAGTAAGGAAGAAGATGGCCAATATGATAAAGTGAGTGCAGAGACAAATTTGACAGAGGTGATCTGTATTTTGCTTTCAACCTCCTTGCACTAAGAATGAGACACACAATGATTTGGAATTGGAATGTGCACCCAACAGAGGCTTTTAGCCTTCAGATTTTGCTGCTTGTTGGTTAGCTTATCACTTGCAGCAAATAAATCAATATTATTCTTTCTTCTTCACCATCTTTCTAAATAGTTCAGGAGAATGCATTTCAATTATGGGTCCCTTCTAACTTGAGGTAACCTATGATTCCATGAAAAGGTAGTCTCCTTCTTCACCTTAATATTTCTCTTACTGTTTGCAGTTAAGGAAAGACTGACGACAGTCTGATGTATATATATAATATATATACTCATGGTAATTTTATAGTCAGACCCATATAGTGATGGAGACTCTGGAAATATATTTCAAGACTTAGAGATGGTGCCAGTTAAGACAATCAGCTTGGACATAAACACGGAATACAGGTATAATATATTTATCACTTTTCATCCTAATGAAATGAAATTATGGGTGGGTTTTTTTAAAGGAGGATCTAAAAGAAAATAAATACTTCTTATTTAATATGTTTAGTGCCATAACTGGTTTTCCCAGATTGGCAGCCTGTAGTAGCCCTACTCTTGAAAAGAAGGTTCTTATTGGATAATGTTAATAGTGGGCATGGGAAAAAACTCCATCCTTAGAATCATGGGGAGATGCAGATCCACATATGCACGTATGCTACTTTGTACTCCTCTTAGTTACGGACCACTAACCAGGTAGAGGGATGAGCTGGGGAGCACAGGATTCTCTGAGTAAGAGGAAAGAAATGTCCAAAGTGTGCTAAGGACGCGAACAGGGAAGCTTAGCGTGGAAGTCTGCTTGCTGAAGGAATCGTACCTAGTCAAGTGAGATACACAGAAAATGAGCTGTATTTAAATTTAGATAAAAATGCTGTGTGGAAGTTTGTTCTATATTTGGGGTTCTGAAATCCAAGAAGTGCTGAAAATAACATCTTGCTGACACAGGGAAAAAACATTCGTTAGAGGATCATACCAAAAGAGTGTTCAACATTCATAATTTAATGGTTTCCTTCCTTCCTTCCTTCCTTCCTTCCTTCCTTCCTTCCTTCCTTTCCTTCCTCCCATGACTTTACATTCTAATACTCTCCATCAGTAAATATATCTCAAAACCACATTGACACCGTGTCTGAAACTTCCAACAAACTTTAAAAGTATCAGGAAAATGTGTCTTTCAGTCCAGTGATGAGTGTGCAGGGACACTCACACCCAGAATATGCAGCAAATGCTCACAAGTAGGTGTGATGTTTCCAGCTTCTGAGGGGAGATGGAATACCTGTCTTGAACTACAGAAATTTCAAGAGCTCCATATAATTACATAATGTTATCTACTGCAGTTGATTATTATGGAATAAGTCAAATCTAGTAGGTGTGAAATTCTAACTTAAATATCTGATTCTTCCATTTAGTCTCACTTTGTGGGTAGAAACTGTTTTCTTATTTTTTTTTTATTCTGCAGCTTCTATATATCAGAAACCTGCAGTGTGACCTGATAGAGAAAGCTGGAGCAGATCTGTCTCCCAGATGCCATCAGAAGTGACCATTGTCTTGTATCAGATAATACCTCAGAGAACCTGGCACTGCTGTTGAGAAATGACTGACCTACGAGCAAGTGGGATCCAAGTGCTGCAGCGTGTTTATTTGTTGCTGTTCTTAGTTAGGCTTATCCTCTTTGAACTTATATGTTCACATTGCCCCTTGTGTTCTCTCAGGCCACACAGAAAGTTCTTTTCCCTAGGCATAATTCAGTCAAATAAGTGATGTTCCTGCAGGAGCAGACAAAAGCACCCTTCTTCTCTCACCCCTTTGCCATAGCATGCGTCTCAGAGTCATCTTATAGTCCTTTTATGGACTAGTAAGAGCCTTTCTGTCTTCTGTTGGCTGTGACTTCAGCTTTTGTCACTTGGCTTCATTTTGTCGTTTGCTGGATTCTTCATAGGAATATGGATTTGGTGTATTTTAGTACTTCTAACCACAAATGGAATTTTACTTTTCTTGAACCTGATAGTTTTTTATGAGCTCTTGTTATCAGGTTCCTTTCCAAGCTGATGTTGTTTTTATCACATTACAAGCTGCTATCTCAACAATCTTTCCAAAATTTCTAGTGTTCTTTTGTTGAAGCATTTTACTAGCTGGCATAATTCCAAAATGAGAAATTCAAGAATGTTTTTTGCATAGTGAATTGTATGCTCTCCCAATGCCTTCCTTTCCTCTGATTTGCTGAGATTTTCTTCTCTCCTAAACCGGTCAACATGTTTTCATCAGCTAGTCACTTTTAAATATTCCTTAGTCATCTAAATACATCCACTAAATATAGATGAGGCTAAGTCTGTCACTTTTCTCTTCACATTTGACTAGAATAACCACACAAGCAGTAGAAAACCTCCAGCATGTGTAAGCTTAGTTCCAGTTCTGGCAGTTATGTTGTGGTAGCTAAGTGTGACAGATGACTGATGTATAGTGCTTTATTTAGGTTTTTTTTGTCTCTGGAGGTGCTTGCAAGTGTTATGCTGTTAGTGCTGGTTTGGTACAATGTGCTTTAGCATGTACTATGCCTCCTGTGCTTTTCTTGTTTCATAAGTGATATGGTGAAATATTTTCTTTCAGATTGAACTTTTGATGGAATACAGACTGTGAAGTCTCTGAGGAGTGTGGTAGATAATTTCTGTTGTCCTTCACTCCCAAATTCACAGCCCAAACCACTCATGTTGGTCCAACAAGGAATTTGTGACTTTTTATTTTTGTTGTTGCATAGGCTTGGTCACTGGTGATTTTGTACATGGAATAACAATGCTTTGTTTTCTGGACCTTCAGCACTACTTTCAAAGCTGACAGGTCCAGGGTGAGGATGTGCTGTCACAGAACAGGTACAGAGAGACTTTCTGGCTAAGCTATTGTCAGACTTCTTTTTCTCAGATATTCTGAAAACTTTTAGTCTATGGCATGCATATTATTTCTGCTTGGGAAGGAAATGTGTTTTGCTTTCCTGAAAGCCCAAATTAATATGCCTCATTTAGTTTTGTATCATCAACATTAAACATAGTTTGCCTCTGTATTCCTCAGTATTGCAAGAAATGCTGGACGTAACTTTTTTGCCTTCAATCTGTAATATGCTTATTTTCTGTCTAGATAAAAATGGCAGCAGAATATAGCATTCAAATACGGTGATTTCTTATAACATTACATTATTTCCTTAGCATTGTTAAGACTCAATCCATTTCCAGTTTGTTATATTATAAATGTTTCAGGATCTCCTGTCCCACAGTGTGTAAATAGCTATTTTTGAGCCCTTTTTTTTTTTATCCTCTCCTAAGACTCTTGTATAACTGTGAAAGTGTTGCTTCCACTATCAGTTCTCAGCAGTATTGCTGAGATAAAATGGGATTGGGTTGCAGCCCTCCATGTGTAAGAAAAATTGTTCTCTTGCTTGGTTGCTTTTATGTCAGCCTCGTTCTCTTGTGATTCATGTACTCATATCTCATAAAAAACCCCACTCCTTGCTTCACACAGACAGTGAATACAGCCAGCATCATGTTGTCTTTTCTACCTTGTTCTACTTTTGGTTTGTTGGGAAATGAGAACAAGACCAATCATGGAAAGGTTGAAACAGAGGTCAATATCACACACAAGACAACACTGACTTTTATGTGAAGTTTGACTTGCAGGCTTCAAACAAGTATTTTGGCCAAGCTGGAGACATCTTCCAGAAAGCATACAATGGATTTGAAGAAAATGACACATTGGACGTTTTGCTTTGCACAGCTTTAGATCAAATGATATCTCGATTACTGTGCAAAAAAGTATGTACCTACTGACAATTTTTCTCTACTGTCTGCAGCATACTGCTTGTATTCTACAGACCACAGCTTGATCGCCAAAGCAAAAACCTTTTTTTCACTCATGAGCTGATTTTCCAGACCTTCTGGCCCCATAGGAAGATATCCATACCATAGTGATCCTGTAAAAGTTACAACCATAAAGGGCAAGATACTGTACAGAGAGAGAAGCCTCCCCTCTGCTCTCCAGAAATGTCCGCAGTACAAATACCCAAGTACCCAGAGTGATTTATTTAACCTGTTAGTGGAGCAGGGCAATCCAGCTGCAGACACGTCGCAATACAGCTACTGAGAGAAGGGCTGTATGATTACATCTCAACTTGAAGGCAAAGGAGTATTTTCAGATTCCTAGATGCAGGTGCATTCCTACTTAGCCCTCAACTTTCTTTTAGCATGCACATGTAGGAACCTGCCCCTGAAGACAGATATTCTATGTGCAGACAATGTGCAGCTTGTGGTGTTCTTTAAGACGTCCTTGATTTTATGGAGACTGTGATCTACAAGGTATGCCATTGACTGGGCCTCACAGAGCAGCTTAAATGCCTTCTTAAGGTTTTGGGATACAATCTGCCCAAAGTACAGGACAAAACCCCTGAAACATGGGCTGATTGGGCCAAACCCTGGTATCTAGGACATTTACAAATGACAGCAAACAAAAAATAACATTTCAAAACTATACTCAGAATTTATACTCTTCCCTGATATACTCACAAGGAAATGAAAAACAAGATATCTCATTGAGCCAGACAAAGCAAATATAATCACATGAGTTTCTTTGCCTGAAAAAACTATACTTTTTCACTATAGCAATTGGAGTTATTCAATTTTTGTAACAAAGGATTGGCTATAAGAGATGACTACAACCCAAATTATTGGTTATGAGGGAATATTTCACTGAATATTTTTCAAGGGGAAAGTTCCTATGAAGACTTTTTTCTGAAAAGAAGCAGTGAGAATATCTCCCTTTTGTTATTCCTCAGTGGTTTTTATACTTTACAATATATTTAACCCATCTTTTACTGCTGAAGAAGAGAAAAAATGCCTTCAGGAGTTTAATATAAATTGCTAGATGAATGCCCAGTTGAGCTACAAACTTTATGGGTCTTTGAAATTTCTAGTTGGTTTTATAGTACAGAAATTTCTTTAAGTTTCCCTCATGATTTCTTTCAGATGGTATGATAAACTTTGGTGTGCAATGGTTCTTTCTGTTTTGTTGAGTTTTTCCCTCACTTGAGCAGTCATCCAGAAATAAAAGCCTTCTACATAAATAATCAAAATGTTCTGTTGATCGTGTTCAGAAAGAGCCTCATTCTTCTATGCAGTTATGCAATTAGGGAGCATCTTGAATGATTGTCACTTAAAAGGGTTGTAACTTTTCCTGGTTTATTAGAAACAGCTGGCAGATACATCAGAGGCATCAATGGAATTATTACTCTGAAGCAGATGTTAAACAGAATGGGGCAATAATAGCTGTTGCAATTAGAGGCATTGTGGGCACATTTCTGCACATCTCTGGCTCAACATGACAATGATCCAACCAAAGACCACTTAGGAAAATGATATTTTTTTTTGTATATTCAAAAAAATTAATTTCACATTATCAGTTCAAAGAATGTGCTTTTTCTTACAGCTTGAGTAATTTCTAAGGTAACTCAGACAACAGAAAGACTTGAATGAGATATCGAGTGACAGCTGATCTTTTTTTCACTTTAGGTTCTCATAAAATGTCGCCCACAAAATTAATTCCTAAGTATATGTACTACCTATTGTTGAGTGCTTTGGAGTGAGGACAGAAGAGTCTTGCTTAGAGGCTCTCTCAGCTCCTTGGAAGAGGAAGGTTGAGAGGAGGTAGGGTCACACAATTCCCAGCTGCATAGGAAAATTTCCTCATAATTTACAATTGCTTCCCAAAGTGGACATCCCATTACATGACATCCTCCAATTAATTCAATCAAATTTATTAATCCTTCCTGCAGCATCATGGCAAATGTTTTCTCATTATTCAGCAACATTTTAAATTCATGGAGTCCTGTTACTGAGTCAAAGTTAGAAAATGAAGGTAGATGACAAGCTTTGTCCTCCAGAAGCTCTGCACTCTCTTGTATAAAGGAGAAGCTGAAAACCAGCTTGACTCAGATTGGCCAACATAGGCTCAAATAATGACAACATATTTTTAGCCACTAACCAAACGCTTTATGGAAGTTCCCCAGACTGACAAGAAGACCACAAAGTGGACATGAAAGAGGCAGAAATTAGGAAAATCTGATTCATGATTTCATAGCTGTGTGCCCTTTCCCCTAATGACTTAGAAGTCCTTCACTAGCTGTGACTGAGATTTCAATTAACTTGTGCCCCAAATTCTCCTCAGTTGTGTGTACTTCAGAGTCCTGCAGTTTGCAGGTATTTCATTTAACCACATCAATGGCTGTGTCAGTCTATGTCAGGTGAAAAAAAGGGTTTAGATGCTGAGGGAGGTGTTCAGACCACTTGACTACAGCCAGAGGCATTCTCCTTGAACTGAACACCTTCACAGGGAATGGCTTTAGGAAAGAAACAACAGTACGTAAGAGGTTGTTGGTTGCCAAGAAAAATTACATGTGTCCCTCACTGGGTGTGAGGCCCAGTCAAACTTTGAGAGTGACAATTTTTTTTTTCTTTTTCTTTTTTTTCTAATACATTTTTTATATATTTTTTTTTGGCCTCTGAATCAAGCTGCTGGGAGAAGGTGAGATATGGAACGGAAAGGAAAGAAAGAAGATGGGGGTCAAAATACAAATTACTCTTTTCAATTTAATTTTTCTTTTTTGTAGACTAGGGTGATAGAGAAATGATTGAAGAACTCCACCTTTCTTGCCTCCATCTGTAGAAATAAAGTTTGATCTCAAATCTCTCGTCACCAACATGCTGTGGAAAGAAAGGCATCCAGAAACTGGAAAGAAACAGGTTTGGGAATATTTAGAGAAGCTGGATGTAATCTAATTCATAGAGAGAAAAGAAGTCAGCAGAGGTTGCTCTAAGCGTTGCAGCGACAGCAACAAGGCAACATTTAAAGTGACTGTGGAAAAACCAGTTGTGTGACTGGGGAAGGTCACTGATGGCCTGGAAACAGGCTGTTTTCACCTATCTTTAAGAAAGAAAAGAAGGAAGACCAAGGTAACCAAACATGAGTTGGTCAGCCTCTTATCAGTCCCTAGAAAGATCATAAAGTCCTTTCTCTGAGAGTATATTCACAGGTCCATGAGGAAAAGAAGGTTACTGGGAAAGGCTAGTACACCTCTAGAGAGGGCAACTCATGGCTGACCAAGCTGATGAGTTCAGTGGGCTTTCTACATATTTTCTCTGTAGCACACTTCAGAGAGCTGCAAAAAGCAGGCTTTGGTGAAAAATTGGAAGCCAATGTCACTGTTGTGCAGCTGCATAGCTCTTTGCCCAACTCCCAGGAACCCTCACTGTGGAAAGTCTTTGGCTGATGCCTCCATTCAGACCAGCGCTCTCTGCCCTGGTGCCTGAGGGCTGATGTGACTGTTTCAGACAGCTATTCTTTGGAGATATTAGGGTCAGCCACTTAAATGACTGAATTAGTCTATCCAATGCCAAGCAAGGAGTAAACAGTGAAGGGGGGATTAGAGAGCAACTCTGGTAGCCTGAAGGCATTATGCCTTTGTTGGAGTGGGGCACAGGCAATGTCTCTGCGAGAAGGAAAAATGGTATATACAGAGAATAAGAGATCAGCAGTTGGTTAGAAACTTCCCGTGTCCTTGATCTTGAAACTGAATCTTACTGACCCATGATTTTCCAGATGTGTGGTCAGTTCCTCAGCTTCAGCAGATAATGTAAAAATTCATTCCTTGTTAAAAAGTTAAAACAGATTTAAAAAATATATAGTCCATGTATCCTTAATCTTCCAGAAGTATTAGAGTGGATTTCCACCCTTCAGAGGTCAGACAAAGACACTCTGTAGTTTTTGTGGGGACTGTGGCGAGGTTTGTAACAAACCATTTTGACTAGAAAACCATCACTTTCAGTGGTCTATTTATATTGAAAAAAGTGAACTGACTGAAATACTAAATAATAAATGGGTTTCTGATCTATTGTGCAGGAATGGCTGTCACTTTTATTTATTTATTTATTGTTACTGTTGAAGGAATGGATAATGAGATGAAGACGATGAGATGAAAAAGATAATGGGACAAAAAAAGTAAACTTTCATTTTCTTCTTTTTTTCTTCCTCAGGTAATTTTGTGCTCAGCATTAGTGCATAATATTTACTGAAGATGTGCTATTGTTACTGACACATATTTATTGGTTTTCTTCATTACTTGGACATGAGAGAGGAAAAAAAATTATCTTATGTTTAATCTATAATTCATCCTGTGATCATCCCTGTAAACTTCAAGGAAAAATTAGGATTTGGTTTTGGCTTGTTTTTTTTTCTGACGGGAAATATTCTTACTGTAATCAATTATTTAAACAACACCTTTTACTCTATGAGTAACACTCCTGACTTTGCTGTCACTACATGTACATATTACCCCATGGGCTCTGAATAAAGTATTTTATATTTTTTTCTCTGCCCTGGCTGTTTTTCACCTGCCCTGCACCTCACCAAGTGTGAGCTATCAGGGAGTCACCTTTTGGTTGCTTTGGTCACATGCTGGTCCCTGACAGTGCTCTGGGACAAACAGCCTCAGCCACCACGCTGCACTGTAAAGGCAACTGGGACACATCTTGTTCCTTGTGCTCCGTGGTTGACCTAATGGTGGCTGTTCCTATGAATCATGTATAAAAAAACCCCTGGAGTGTGCAATTTTTAAGACTTTGGAATTAGAAAAGAGCTTCTCCTGAGTGAAAGCTGGCAGCCCCACTTCTTTCTGATAACCTTCCAGTGTTACCTGACAGAGTGACAATCCTGTAATATAGTCCTGTATCAGCACATCCCCTCAAGCTGGCACGTGCTGGACAGCATTACCCAAGGACACCATCTTCTGTTATCTGCTGGTCATGTCAGCAGTTATTAATTATGTTATGCAATCTTCCTAAGTACATATAAATTGCTGCCATTCAGCAAACTGTTTACTGTTGTTGCCAGCTATAAATTGTTTCCATAGTTCACATAATTAGTTACTTGCAGGCCACAACTGACCAGTAAAATGTATATCTGGGTCACGTCTGTTACAGATCATTATATATTAGAGAATACAGCTATTTTTAGGAAAAGGAGTGCCCAGTTCAGCTGTCATTTGACTGAAAATCAGCTTTTTCATCCATCACCAGTAACATGTGCTCAAGCTCTGCCTTGAAACACTTCTCTGTGGGCAATGAACTGCACAGCAGGATAGATACCATCTAAAGGAAAAATAAGTCTATAAATCTACAATCTCATCCACATACCCAGAGCATGAATAAGAAATAGTATTTCCCCAAAAGCTGCTTTCTGCTCCTGGTTTTCCATATATCTGACAATACAGAGTTTCCATCTTCATTTCAAGTGAACTGTATGTTCACGAACTATTTCTAACCTGAGGAAGAAGTCCAGTCTTTATCACCAGAACAGTCAAATCTAATTCAAGTTTCACATATTACAACTGCACCCTGCAGTTCCTGGAAAAGCAGCCTTCATATATGAGAAGTACCTTTTCTTTTATGCATTTTTCTTCCCTCCAGATTGTAGTCTTTTTACTGGGAATACAGGGGAAGGCCAATTACTGACAATTGCAGTACTGTCTTTGGCTATGCTAGCAAATCCTCACAGCAGTAAATCTGTCGAGAGAATAGATGCACTTTGGTCGTATACCTACTATCCTCATTGCAAGTCTGTCTTACAAAATACATTTATTCTTGCAGATGTCTTTTCTTTCATTGCAGCCTTTGTTATTGGACCCTGGAAAGGAGATCCTCCCTGTTGATGCTGTGCCAGCACATTGCCTTGTTATTTAGAATGTATCAAATATACAGAAATGTTGGTGATACCAGAAGCACATTCTTTGGGACAGCAAATGTAAAATAAATTGGAAAATTAGTCAAATTGTGTTCCTTGTCAAGATAACACGAATAATAGGGATGGAAAATAATATGCAGCTAGCTTCACTGATGTCACAAGATTTTCTAGGGTTTTTTAATGTTCTTCAAGGTTATTAACTGACGTTGTAGTTACAAAAACAAATTTATCAGCTTAGCGGCAGTTTTATCAAACGTCATAGCTATCCATATGTGCTGATCAGTAATTACTCCAGAAATAATTAAATGTTCCAATGATATATATTCATATATTCAAAAAATAATCTTAGAGAGGTCTGTCTAGAAAAAGAGCTCACTTCCAAATTTATAATTCGAACTCTGACTTAAATATCACTAAAACACAGATTTGTCTGTCTGCTCCAAAGGGCAACCTTATGTTGTCCTTTTCCTTACCTCTGTTTCTGAGCCTTATGATGGGCCACGAACCTGCTTCTGCTCCTACTCCCACATGAGGCTGTGGCATCGTGCACAACCCACGAGAAACTGTCCCAATGGCAGGAGACAGAGAAGGTCAGTGTAAACCTCAGACGCTGGAGACACCTCTTTGGCATAAATCCCTGTAGTAATGTAATGAAGAAGATGTATCTAAAAGTAAACTACTTGCTCTCAAGATTCTTCCAAGGATCATGCAGCTGCTTAATTATTAAGCACTGAGTACTCCCACTGATGTCAGTATGGCTATTTATAATGAAGAAATTCAAGAGTGTTCATAATTCTTCAGGATAATGGTTATTACATTAAAATAATCATATGAAAAGTAATTTTGGGTCCAATCATATTTATTTAGGTGTCCATCTTAAAATATTGTTATAGTTTCACAGGTTAATATATCCTTAAAATGTAATTTTAACTCTGAATTTCCTCATTTATAACATTTGGGTTTTGGGGTTAGAGGCTCCTTGTAATGCATTTTGTCTTAAGTTATTGATGTGCTCTGTCAACCTCAGTTCCATCATTTACTGTGGTATCTCGTCTGCATAATTATGCAAGTTAATGAAACTCATGAGAAGGTATTATGAACATTTAAACTAATTTATATGTGTTTTATATGCAGAGGAACATATTGTATGGAGAATTGAAAAGTAATAGCAATTCCTATAGAAGTTCAAATATCTTATTTATAAGAAGGATATTAAAGCAGCAGAATGAGATTAATGTAAAATTCAAAACACTTTTTTACAATTTTTAAGACACCGGTTAGAGTATTCAAAAGAAATGGTATTTTTGTGTCCAATTCTATATGTTATATAGATACTTAAGTTTGAAAGATGGGCTCAGTAGCCTATCAGGGTTAATTAAAGAGCTTTATTAAAAATATGTATATTTCAGTTCCTTTTCTGTAAACACATTTTCTTTGTTATGGTTTCATGGGTGCTTTCTTGAGCAAAGATTCTCCTTGTTTCCTTTCTGTTCTGTTTTTTTTTTTTCCCCACTTAAGAGAAAAAAGAACATTGTCAGCAATTTGAACCATTTCAGCCAGTTCTGAAAAAAGCACATATTTTTTTGAACAAACATCTTTCAACCTGATTTGTACTATACCAATTACAATTAACAAATTTCTCCAGAAAGAATTCCCACAGAATGCCAATTGACTTCCACCTGCTCTGCAGTTTGTTGGTAGTTTGATACAGTAATAGACTGAGCCGAAAGACTTCATGGACTACCTAAAGGACATTCCCATCATGGGCATGGAATAGCTCCAACACACAATCCACTGCAGGGGATGGGGCAGCCAGCACAAACAGATCTAAGTGGGACTGGCAAGAGGGGGACTATACCTGTTGCAGACTTAGCCTTGGAAAAATGCCAAACACAAGGCAGAAATACCTAATTGCTGCAGGCTATAAGCCACAGCCAGTATTATAAAAGCTGAAAATCCCTATTAGACAGCTAGCTATTAACATCTCACAGCCTTTAAAAAGTTAGCTGCTGGTAGGTTGGAGGTTTTTTGGAAGAACAGAATTTAAAAATTATTTCTAAGTGCGTTCTACAGATTTCTGCTTTCAAGTTAGTTGCTCACAGAAACTGAGACTGGTGAAGTCTCCAAACAAGGTGCTGAACTTAAAACTGGCTACCACTTACACTCTGTAATTCGCATGCTGTTATTTAGTATCAAGTATTTCTCTGTAGACATGCTGGTTCAAGGATGATGTTAAACTATTGTACTACTATGCAATTTATATTTGGAGTGTAGCTTTCTTTTTGTAGTTTGAACTCTGAACAAATAAAGTACATGACGTCTGGAACACGTGAGAATGATGAAACACTTTTTTCCTTTAGATGATCACAGATACTGTACAAATTTTTGGGGAAAGAAGTTAAACCTTCCATTGCAGACTGAAATACTGAAAATATTTTGAGCAATATTTCCTAGGTTAATACGTACAAAGAAGCTCTGCTTAGAGAATGATCAAAATCCAAAATGAGAATGAATCCAAAATCTTCAATCAGAACATCTAATACAGAAACTGAATCTACCACACCTCCAACTTACATTTTGATAATGGTCTGAATTATCTGGTGGAAAATCCGAAAAGAAAACTCAGGGTGTGCTCTACATACATGTCAGGTCTGTTCCTCTGCATGTGTACAAGATCGTTAACAGAGACCGATCCACCTAATGAGCAAATAATGCTTCACATTCCATTTTTGTTGTAACTTGCAGTTGAAGATTTCACCTTAAATGTATGACTTTGGTCTTAGGTTTTCCTGAGCCATGAAATCAACTTGAACTATTTTTCACAGAGCAGAACTATCTGACTGAGCTGATATCACACCAGATAAATTACAGAATCATAAGAGGCATGAAATTTTCCCATCTGCTCTTGTAAGGATCTAAATTTAAAAGTCTTCCTATGACACTTTGAACACCGACACTTCTATACTTGCAGTCAAAGCAATAAGTAGAATATATTCCATTAAGATTAATAATGTGGAATCTGACCATGGATGTAAAACCCACCAAACCAAACCAAACCAAACCAAACCAAACCAAACCAAACCAAACCAAACCAAACCAAACCAAACCAAACCAAACCAAACACCAAGCAACTTTGTAATTTTTAAATTGATTAAACAAGATGAGAATAAGTCCCCAAAGATTTAGCTTAAAATCCCAAGTGGTAGTTATGTTTCCCACTTTTACCAAGGTGTCATTTCCCATAAGAGTTTGAAGTCCAGATACTTTAGAAGAATTCAGGCCTTTATGTGAGCTAAAGGCTTGCATTCAAAAAGCATGCAAACTTACAGGGGCAACTCTCCATACAATGGGAAAAATCTAGAGAGGAGACTGGACTGAAGAGTGCTTGTAGTTGGATTATTTTTACATATAAGACTGTCTGCTTCTAAAACTTGCTCTGTTGACATTACAACAAGGTTTCAGTACTGATATAAGCTAGTATTGAAGTGAAAATGGTGCAGTTGTTCTGAGGAGGACCAGGGCAAAATAACTTAGTTCAGCATCTTGTAATTGTGTCTCCACTTTTTCTCTATAGGGTTGAATCATACCTGGAACAAAGTAAAGTTTACCTGTAATTCACAATTCACAGTGGGTGCACTGCATCTTCTGCACAAACATGTGTTACAGCAGCTTTGTTAACCACAATGGCATCTTATTTTGCAGACTGTTGTCATATTTTACATGAGAGGCCTTTCAGAGAAAGGACTCATTTGCTTTGTATTTGTATAATGGCACTCCTGTACTATCTATCTGTAAGACACTACAGAAATAAAAATACAAAAAACCCGAAAAACAAGTATTCAACAGAGAGTACCAAACCCCAAGATATTTATCTCTATCATAGGGTATGAGTGGGATGGTAGCAAAATAGACATTTCTGAGAAGGCTGGTGAAATGTTTCTCCAATTCTCTTCATAAATGAGTCATAAGAAGGCAGAGATATACAACTGAGAAATCAAATCAGTTTGAAAGAAAATATCTCTTTTAGAGTTCTACAGGAAATAATACTGTACAATGTAATGGGCCCAAATGTAGCTTTAATCTAAACACAGAATAATTAAATAAAAGACCAAAACGTCTCATTTTTTTGCAAAGAAAGGACACTGCAATTCTAAAGGCAGCAGTAATAAAATTATTCGATAAATTTTTGCTTGGAAATACAAAAGAACTATTTGAATCACTAGAATGAATGTGAGTCCAGTTGATTTCCATGAGACTGATATTATTGTAAGATACTTGGGTATGAAATGAAAATTGACATAAAATTACATGACAAGCAAAGAAAGGAATGTGGAAAGTTCGTGTACCAAAACATCTTCTCCATCAAGATAGATGTTGGAGTGATGGTCTAGAAGGTAGTAGAACAACCCTGAGAAGAGGTTTTCCTGCATGCCTAGGAGTTGACACTATTAAAGAGAAAAAGAGTAGAAAAATAATAGAGAAATCACAAAGGATGCTAGGAGAAGCCCATCAATAATGCATAGGTCTTTAGAGTATATTTTTTTCAACCATAACTCAGAAATAATAGAACAGAAGATGATTAATGTGTTACATTTATGAGTATTGCTTCGTAATTCCACTTTTGGGATACCTTTAATCAGTGCACAGAAGCATGGATTATTCTTGGCTGAATAAAGATTTTATACCAATTAATGACACATTTCTAAAGTTATAGAAAGGGAAACAAATAAAAACAAAGAGAGGAGTCACAGAGAAAAATACTGAGACAGATTTCTCTTGATTATGGTGTGTTCATCTCAATGGAAGTAAAATTTTCCAAGTGTGCCTGACACGCATAACCTTAGTTTTGTTAAATGTTAAAAGGCAAGATTCAAAGTTGTGAGACAATTTCTGTTTGGTTTAATGTTTTTATTCAAGCAGCTCCAAACATTGATAAATCTGCATTTAGGCACTTGCTTTTGATTAAGCATATTCTAGACTGAAGTTGAAGCAAAATACTAAACCAAAAATTTTTATTATGTATTTAATCTTAGTGACTTCTATTTTTATTGAGAAAGTCCATTTGCCTACAAATGGAACGTGAAGACTAAAACACACAGGGAATTTGCTGATGTTATTACTGTTGATTTTCTGTGAATGGTGTAAGCAAAAAAAAAGAAAGTTTAATGTTAGATTATCACTGTAACGGAGGAAGTGGCAGTACTGCAAAAGTTTCCTTCCCAACACCTGAGAGAAGTAACTACGGAAATAGTTAATGCAGGCTGATGCACTAACAAATAGATATCAGCCAGGCAGAGCCTGTCCACAAGAAAGCAAAGCTCTCTGCTCGTCTTGGGCTGTTGCCTTTGGAGCAATTTGGAGCTCTTTTTTCCTCCTCAGACAGCAGTGGGAGGGGTACGTATGTCTCCATGGATGTTTATCCAAACTCTCTCTGGTGAGGCAGAGACCCCACACACTTTCCTGTTGTCACTCAGCCTTCTGGGGGGTGATGAGGCAAGAGATGATACACTGAAGCTCAGTTTTGTTTTATTTCCACCTACGAACAACATCTGCTTATATGAGTACAGAGGTTTGTAGCTATAAGTGATCATCCCCCTGTGCTCGGCACTGGTGAGCTTGCACCTCAAATCCTGAGTTCAGTTTTGGGGCCCTCACTACAAATAGGACATTGAGGTGATGGAGCGTGTCCAGAAAAGAGAATGAAGCTGGTAAAGGGCATGGAACACACGTCCTTTGAGGAGTGGCTGAGGAAGCTGGGGGTGTTCATGCTGGAGAAAAGGACGCTCAGGGAAGACCTTATTGCTCTTTACAACTACCTGAAAGGAGGCTGTAGCAATGTGGGGAATTGGTCTCCTCTCGCAGGCAACAAGTAATGAGGGGAAATGTTGTCAAATCGTTCCAGGGGAGGTTTAGATTGGATGTTAGGAAAAATTTCTTCATTGGAAGGCTGATCAAACATTGGAACAGGCTGCCCAGGGAAGTGGTTGAGTCACCATCCCTGGAGGTATTTAA
Organism: Pachycephala philippinensis; assembly: GCA_013397055.1. Classification (NCBI taxonomy): domain Eukaryota; kingdom Metazoa; phylum Chordata; class Aves; order Passeriformes; genus Pachycephala; species Pachycephala philippinensis. The sequence goes on from VWZT01009613.1 coordinate 763,490, forward strand.
GAGGTGTGGATGTGGCACTGGGGGACACAGTTTAGTGGTGGACTTGGCAGGTCAGGGTTAGCAGTTGGACTCAATGATCTTAGAGGTCTTTTCCAAACTAAATATTTCTATGATTCTACGATTTTACAGAACTGAGTAATAAAAAAAATAGAATAAAATAAAAAGTAGTATTTTATTTTACACAAAAATAAAGCTGAACTTCACATTTAATAATGTGGTGCTAGGAGTCAGGCCTAGGTTTTTGCTACCAAAGTAGGAGGTCTCTGAAGGACCACCCTGTCTCATTGCATAGACTCTGGAACAGCTCAACACCTGGCCAAAATTTACTCTCATCTGTTCTATTTGTTCAGGCCTCAGTCCACATTAAGTGTTCATCCCCAGTCTTACTGTCTCTTTTAAGATCTGGAATACCTATCAGCTTAAACAATATACTTAGGTCACACAGTGAAGAGCCTCATTTGATTACTGAAGTCAAATTTGTGAAGTGCTGCAGTATCCAACTGGACTTATAGCAACAATAAATAATTCCTTGTGCAGTGCCTTTGCATCTATCCCAAGAGGCGTGGCATTGCATCTATCTCAAGAGCAGAGCATACTTACAGCTAGATGGTCAGCTAGTGAGGGTACCAAATCTGCATTATAATGGAAAAAGAAACATCCACATTTGTTCAAAGTTAAATTCCAGGATGCCTAAACGTATTTTGATTTAAACGTCATTGAAAAGTCATCCTCATCTAGCAGACAACCTCCAGAGGTCACACTATTATTTATTGAAGGTAGAAACGATGGTGAGTGCATGGCAATATAATGATGACAGTGTCATAAAATGATATAACATTTTATATCCATGAATATCAAGATGTTTTTGGATATTAGTTATTCATGCCTCTTGACATCAAAATGGACCTTGTTGAATTATTATTTCACTTCCTAGACACAAGTCTGTGTTGTCTAGCTCCCCATGTCATTTAGACTGGTAGTGAGTTTTTAAGGAAGACTTGTGCTGACCTCTTTTTACTGTTATTGTTCACATTGCAGAGCAGCTCTGGTGTATCCAAACTGGATTGCACTGAGATGTCACTAAACCAGAGGAGGTGTTCCAGGAACACACTTAATCTGCTCCTGTAACAGAGAGACATGCAGTCCTTGGATCTAGTACACTAAAGCAACTCCCCAACACAAGGCAACACATGAACAAAGTATTTGTGCTGGGTCCTGAGTGCTTTTAACCCACTAAGCACAGCTCTGCAGAGCCGCCCACCCCCAGCACACTGCACCAATTGCTCATTCATATGTAGCTTGCACAGCTGACCCGGCTCACTGGTCCCAGTCCATTGCTGTGAAACTTCTTTGCCTCAGGAAGGACACTGCTTCCCTACGTTTGATGCCAAAGAGATGCAAGCTGTTACTCATTATTTTTCTTTTTCTTTTTTCCTGCCATATTTTTCCACGAACATACCACCAAAAAGACAAACAATGAAGGAGAGGGGAACAGCTCATCTTTTTACTGTTTAAAATGCCATTTCCTCCGTGTCACTTTAATTTTAAAACATGAGGTGTAAGGTTATGGAGAACATTGGTGTTTGTCTTGAATCTCTGCCTTTGTTTTGGATCAAAAATACAGCACCCAGGCCAAACACAATACTAAACATTTACCACTGAGGTCACTGATCTGCAATTTGTTGCAGTGACAGATCCAATATTGTGCTTGGGGAACAGACTGGATGGCTGTTGATGCACTATTATAGGCACAGTTGGGAAATTGGCTGAGCACCAGGTAACTGGAAGAACTGGAGCTTATTGCACAAGTCCAAGAGTGTTTTAACTTGTGACTTGATTGCTAACATGGGGAGAGCTTTTAAAATGTTAATTGATTTTTTTTTTTAATAATAACGTAAACCATCTGTAGCTTTGAACTTAAATTTAACTTCTCTAATTAATTCTAATCCGTCTGTTACAAGAACTGTCTGTCACACATCAGTCTCTTCGTTCTATTTTTGGTTCAGTTTGTCACATCATTTAAAGCCTTGACCCCACCATAGCCAGGTTTTAATTAACAGTAAAATAGTTCTAGAGGAAACTGTATAGAGCATTAGGAGTTGAGTTCAGACCTGTCCAGACAACACGGGAAGATCTGACATAGTATCTTGTGTCTTACCAATGCGTTTGTGAAAAACAAGTTATTCCATTTATCTGTGGATTTTCTATGATAAATTTTTAAGCCATGGCTTAAAATCCTGTTTTACTGTGGAAAGTTCTCCTCCTGGCCACACACTGTTACTGTGTGTCAGGTTCTGAGAACTGTCAAGACATTGACAAACAATGCAAAAATCAGATAAAAATTACTGGGAGGCATAAGGTGGGACAAATAAATACAAGGTGTAGAAGAAATCTACTGACAAGATGATAAATCAGAGCCCTTTATTGCAAACTAGCCAGAGGATGAGGAATGTCAAGGGCAAGAAAGCAAAGATACATTGTGAACAAAGCTGTTACTGTGTTCATTATCATATTACTAGGTGTAGGCAAAGAGTGTCTGTAGGGCTAAGGATTGCTATATGGAAAAGAGAACAAGTAAAACTTCAAGGGATACTTTTGGCTGAACTCCTTAACTACTTTGATAGGGTGTTAGTAGTTGCTAGTCAGATACAATGCTGCATGTTTAACATTAATGTTAATTTGTAAAATAAATCTCACTGCATAGTATAGAAAAAAACAACACTCTCTCTACCAGAAAAGGCATACTGTTAGTGCCAATCTCTTGGATGAGTTATTATATATAATGTTATTATACTTATTATTATATAAAATTGTTGAATTTATGCTCAGTTAAAGGAGGATGTTAGATTAGTCAAGACCTGATGGAATATCATTTTTGGGAAGACATGTACTGGAGATATTCCCACTTCATGTAACATGCAATGCAGTTTACAAAAAAACACACTACATATCAACCCTCCACACTTTTGGAGATGCTAACAACGGTCTGTTCTGATGGTGCAAAAAGCAGTGGTGTGTCAAAGCTGCCACTGACTTCAAGGTGACACCTGCAGTTCCAAGCACAGTTTGAAGATCTGAGTCTTCATATTGAAAATTATATTGAGGTGTAAGAACAATGTAAGGCAGACTGCAGAGTGAAAGAGCTGGATTGTACGCTTTTAAGGGGTTGAGACTTCTCCAAATCCAAGAGGATCAAGAAGTACTTCAAGCCCTGTTACAGGGGCTTTTAATTTCACCTGATTTTTTAGAAATTGTAATTTTAATTAAGTGATCCTAATATCCACAGGGACAGAGATTCCTCTAGAATTGATGTAAAGTGGGCAAGCAAACTGTAGACACCCAGAAATAGTGAAGGTACTGCTACAGGCAATTAATAAGAGACATCAATGAAATTGCACTAAAATGTGCTGTGGCAGCTCCATTCCTGAATGGTACTTCATTAACATAGCATAACTTGATCTAATCCATTATGTGCCCAAAGTCTAAAATCTGAAGCATCCAACACTGAACAACAGACTGGCAGATTTGAATCTTGGTTAGAGAACCACAAGATGTTGAAAGATTCCAGTTTCACATCAAGATGATGAGGTGACCTCTCCTTGTCTTCCTCCTTTTTTTCCTTTCTCTCATGACAAATGAAAGAAGGATTGATGACTTTCCTCACAGAATAATCAGTAACTTTTTTGGCAAGCATGAAGCTGGAATGTGGAACTGCTGGTTGAAGGTGCTGGTCTGAATTAGGCAGAACAGAGACTTGAGCCTGCATTTTCCATACAAGTGCATTATACACTAAAGTAATTGATGCTTCTGGGACCACAGTCATTACTTCTTTTTCTGAACAAAAATTCCTTTCCAGTCACAAGAAACTTTTCTCAGATACAGTTTCATGCATTGGGTTTATTGAACTGATATTTCTGACAAAACAAAGGAAAAAAAATTATTTTTAGCCAGTTCTGCTGTTAGAATGTTGTCTGTTAAAAAAGAGAATGATTCAGACAAAAAGAAGTGTTCAGTGCTCTATGGAAGACAGTCTTGAAGAGAGAGACTGAAAGACTATATAAAAAGAAATCACTTCAGTGATGATTAAAAGGTTCTCGTTTTACAAGGTGTGATGGGAATTAGAAATATATTCAGATGTGAAGCCTATCATTGTCCTGCAAACTAACTGACAAGATGTTTGCTCAGATTGTAAAATTTCTATAAAGTCATCCACATCAACACCCTTGGGTGATCGTGGAGCATTTTGATTGTACAGGTAAAACTGAAAACCAAATTAAATCACCCCTCAAAATATGCAGCTGGGTTAATGAAATCAAAAAGGACCTTCCAGTTTTATAAGGGCTTTAAGAGTTTCGTTAAGGATCTGGCCCACGTGCCAAATGTAAAATAAACTATTTGTCAATGGTTATTGTCTAAGCCACAGCTGATCCCAAGCGATTCTCACGAATAGCTTTTTCAACAGAAACAGATATTAAACATGCTGGGAATCTGTTACAGGATCACGAAAACTTTACAGTAAGTAAAATGAGACCAAGAAGAGAGCACTACATTCATAAACCTTATATGACAGCATGGAATATGCTGAGAATGATCTAGCATCTTTACAGCTGTTTAATTTAGAGGATAATAAACAAAGGAGTTTGGGGATCCTTTAAAAGCTGGCTGGGGAAATAGTTTGAGAGCAGCATGAAAGCAGAGACTCCTGTTTCTGTGATTTCATAACTGTGTCATCCCAGACTACAAAAACTCTGGACCTACAGAAAGGATTAGTGTTCCAAAAGCATAAACGGGAAAAGTTTTGCTCCCTTGTGTACTAAAGCATAATAAAAGAGAGTAAAATTAAATAACATGTACTAAATCTTTATGTTGAAATTACTTGTATTTTCTCATAGAGAACAGCCAAGAGAGATTTGTTTGATCAGTCCAAGCATATGTCTAATTTTGAACTCCACATTGCCCCCACCCCCAGCAATCTTGCAAAAGGATATTACCATCTTACTATGCGAAAATAATAATGTGCCAGAGGATGGGACAAGGCCACACTTTTTACAAACCTTGTCAGCATGTTCTGTGGCTGTCAGAAACCAAGGGAGAGTTCAGCATGATGAGGACTCAGGAATTTTAACCATGGTTATGTGGAATGAATGAGATAGTTTTCCTGCCAACATTTTAATGACGCTGTCCGTATTTCTGGTGATTTTAAAATTAACCCAGGCTTGGATTGTGGTCACCATGTCTTTTAATATCTCAGCATATATATGTACTTTACTGGCAAATGTAGATCATGGACTTTATCATACTCAGCCCAGAAATGAAGTCTGAAGAATGTGGGAGAGAACACACAGAAAAGGATTTTCTTATTCATAGAATAAGATGCCAGTATTTCAAATATCATATGCAGGTGCTGTTTGGCAAACTGCATGGGCTGGGTTATGTAAAGTATTTTGGGTTGCTTTATATTATAGCTGTGTATATATATATATATATATATATATATGTCTCAATGACGTGTTTTCTAGAAAAGCCTATAGATGAATAATGACTTGAACACCTTCTGCACAGTTCTCAAGGAGTCATCGTAAAAGTAATCAGAAAAATACATACTTGTCCCTGAAGATATAAATATGCATTCTGATCATTTGATAAATAGGGAAAATATTTTGTAGAATTATAGAATTGTTGCGATAAGAAGCCACACAGAGTCCCCAGACAGGTGCAAAGGAGAGCCCTTTATTGCAAAAACCCGGCCTTTTTAAGCAGTTAGCCAGTTATCTGTCTACATAGTTTTAAAGCATAACAAACATAATTCAACCAACCACCACACACCACGATGTGAGCACACGATGGTCACACAGCGTGTTTTTCTATCCCTAATTCAGCTGTGTCTCTTCCCCACAGTCCTTTTCTACTCAGCCAAAGTAACAGGCCTGAGCCATGATTTTACAAAGGCAACAAGGCCTTCATTTTATAAGGTTTTACCTATGTGCAACACAGAATGACAGAATGGTTAGGGTTGCAAGGGACCTTAAAGATGCCATAGTTCCAAACACCCTGCCATGGGCAGGGATGTAATTCACTAAATCAGGTTGCTCAGGGCCCCATCCAACCTGTCCTTGAATGCTTCCAGGGATGGGGTATCCTCAGCCTCTCCATTGGGCAGCCTGTTCCAGTGCTTCTTCATTACACAGATTATAGTCTGAGAATTTAGAACATCAGCCCAAACCCATGCTTTCCAGATTATGGCACTTTCTCCTACTCTTTGAATTTAAGAATAGAATAACAACTGAGATTAAAAAAAAAAGACATATCTCCTGTCAGAATTGCTGATAGAAATATTAGGAATACAAAAGGAAGTAGGTGACAACTAATTGCATCATAAAAACAAATTAAATTCAACAAAGCTAAAGAGGAACCAGAAATGGATATATATGGATGTACCGATATCTGTTTTGATCTTTGCATAAAAATAACATCCACAGGCATCATCATGTCTTGCACTGGAATGATTCTTCCTATGTCGTTCAGGATACACATGGTCTGAAAAATACATGAAGGGTAGTACGGAACTTTAAAAATTAAAGTACTGTATCCCAGTACATCAATTTTCTTTCTTTTTTTTTTGTGCGGCAGAAGTATTGTTACACCAACAGAGGACATGAAAGCCATGTCAGTCAACACAGTGCATCCCTGATATGCTCTGTCTGATCACTTTTAAGCATTTAATGGCCCAATAACAACCTATGTGACATACACTAAGTCTCATGGGGTGCATGATTATGGCGGATGCTAAAATACCTAATAAGGTATTTTAATACCTTAGTAAGAGCACCTAAAGGACTCTAATAATTATGGGGGCATTTTTCTGCTCACATGGTGAATCCAATATGGCTTGCTTTTAAGGATGGGAGACTCTGGACAAACTGTGCAAAGGAGGAAACTCCATTCAACTTACACCTCAGCTATTTTTCAGAAGGAAAAAAAAGTCAAACCTGTCATATTACCTCCTTTCTATTCTTCAGAAAGGGATTGGTGGGGAGATTTATTTGGCCTTTCAAAGTGGCCTTTGCTATGGCTCCAGCAAAGGACAACTTAAACGCTAGATTGCAAATTTTGTATTGGTCTGTACAGTGGCCGTGAGTGTTGCCATAAGTTGTACTGGGGATGTTGCACATTCATAAAAAGGAAAGTTGTGGACAAGGTGTTCACAAATAGACAGCTACAGTGGAAGCAAGAAACTATAGAGATAATTCACGGAATTCATTGCAAGCTGAAATAAATACATGGAGATAATATTAGCCAGAAATAGCCATTCAGAGAAAAGTTATTTAAACAGCTTATGTGCATGTATTCAACTTGATTCAGTAGAACAAGAACACATATTGAATGTAATTAGCAGTCAGACATTCAGCCTGAGCAAAATGACTTGTGAAAACCCACCATTTCTGCCACAAGTATCCTAAAATTACAGGGCAGAAAATGTTGCTAACAAAATTACCCTGGAAAGCTTCCGCCTTGTTTCAGATATTGTGTTGACTGAAAGCCATCTCTGTAAGAATGATGTCATTAGCATGTCTCATCTTTAGTAAGTAAATTATTTATTTTAGTTTTTTTCACATAAATTATTATATATTTTTCCGTAAAGCTCTTATGTTCTGTTTGTTCTTTTATGCTAAATGGGGAGAAGCAAGTAGTGCCTAGGAGCTGACCATCACTCTGAGTATTTAGAATTTCTTCAGTGGGGCTCCCTGCCCTCTGCAGTCACCACCGCAACTGCAGCATGCATAAATCCTGACATGCCCAGAGAGGGTAGGGAGCTACAGGTTTTGGAAACCTTCAGCCAGCCTCCCAGTGGCAGTAGCCTTCTCTGAATTTTTCCTTGTAATTTCCTGCCAGTTCTTCTCCCCCATCCTGCGAAAAAGCAGGGAAACAGCAGATTTTCCCCTAAGGGCTCCAGTCAGTCCTCACAAGAAGGCAGGGAGGAACAAGAGCAACTCATTTGGGTCCATTCCCTTGATTTTCTCCCTGGATCTAAGAGCAGAGGAGGGGGAAATGAAGAAGGGAAATTGAAGTGATTCTGGTTTTGTCACTTGTCTCTAAGTCTGAGTAAGGCAGATGGAAAGCTCACAGGTATCCCATAGTGGACAGGGTGATAGGCAGTTGTTTGGAGGCAGAATTTAATGACTGGGTGAGAGCCTTTCTTTCTTAGGAGGTTCAGAGCAACAGTATAGACACATCTACCTGCTCATGAACAAGACAACTTCAGAAATCAGATGGCAGACCCAAACCTATGCTGTAAAGCTATTAAAAAAATAAACACCAAAACAAACAAACAAAACCCAAAAATCAATCAGTGAAAACCAAACCTCTCAGGTCTTGGCAATGTTTCAGATGGTGCTGCAGTTTCTGGAAGAGTATGCTTGGCATAGTTAGTATTTCCCTCACCTGTAGGCTCATTTGTCTGGAAACCATCTGTTCAAGTATGCATCTGCCATAGCTTTAGCACGTTGCAGAAAACCAAGACATAACAAGCTGACGAGACCAATGAAAAGGTGGAACTGAAGGCAATGAGAGAGGTCTGATGGAGAGAGGTAAGGATGTAATATCAAAGAGAATAGCCAAAAGGTACAGCAAACCCAAGCCAAATAGTAAAATCTGATATTGTTGGTCATATAAGTTCTGTTATTTAACTTCGCTATTCCAAATCCCTGCAATGTTTATCTCAAATAATTTTGAGAGCTTAAAAATTTCAGTGAAAGAACATTTGCAGGTTCTCTAGCCTTTTTCTCCTTTTCTGCCTCTTTGGCTGTGACGCAACTCATGTACCTTTCAAAAGTGCCTTAAAGGGCTTTAAAAGGCCCTAGTAAACGCTTAGCACTTTTTTTAAAATAATTTGTGGACACTGTGTACCGCCCTACTGCATGACTCCACATTTAATCACATAGATTTTTCACTTGCTATTTAATTTTAGTAATTCATGGAGTTTTGCTCTTTGCTCTCCAGCACTCACAGATCTAATGAGCAAATGCTGCCTTTAGAGAAGAGCAGGATATAACCATACAATTCTGAGGATAAGTCACTGTGCTTCCTTCTACATCTATAATTTAAATTCTCAATTTCTATTTAAATTTTCATGTAGCTAAGCATCCTAAAAACAATGCCTACATGTTAAATTAAGCTCCATTAAAACACACAATCATATGAGATTGTGTAAATATTTAGTTATGAATGTTAACTTTCATCAAGAACATATTCCTACTGTCATATTTCCCAAAACATCTTAAGCAGTTGGGTTGGGCCTTTCTTTGAAACTGTTACGTTTTCCAAACATATACTGATAGAACATTGTAAAGTTAGTACTCATAATTTTTATAAAAGCTTGTCCATTAAACCTCTAAAAGTTTTATTTTCCTTAAATACTTCTCCAATTCCCTCAGATTGAACAGATGACTGAAACAGAGCAAGAATTTCATGAGGAAAGATGGAAACAAATTCTTAAATTTAAGATTTTATCTGTGCTACTGTGATTATGTTTCTACAGGGATCAAAAGAAATTACAGCTGTATATAAGCCCTCTACTAAGAAAAGCCTTCCAAAAAAAATTTCCCACCCTTGCTATTACCGATGTTGCTGAGTTGGCAGTGGTAACAGTGAGAAAAGGCTTCAACAGCTTGCTTTATTTAAACTCCTGCATCAGTAAAACTTCCTCAGCATGTGATTGATAATTGTTCCCCAGCACTGTTGTGGAGCAGGAGTGATTACCAAGGGGATTAAAATTCCAGAAACTCTCTGAAGAGTGTCTCTGAGGTCTTCTCTTCAGTCTCTCTGCTGCAAAGCTGATTTTAAGTGATGGGATTTAAATTTAGCTTTTTTTAGACAATATTTCCTGGCATGATCAGCATCTAAGGCCTTACTGGAACCTCTTCAGAAAAGTGTCTGACTTCTATCCAAGGCATAATACAGCTGCAATTTAGGAACGTACCTCAGTAGAGCAGAGTTTGCTGGCTGCAGCTGGAAGGAAAATAGTCACAGAGCAATAGATCACTTTTGTGGACTGAGCGTGGGCCTGATTCAACCTTCCCAAATTGCTCCCACAGCTCTGCATTCTATCTTCAGTTTTTTGGGCCAAGTCATTGCCACTTTATAACTAAGTTATTTCCCTAATGATAACCAGGGTCTGTATGAGGAGGGGAGTGAAACTTAGTGATGAGTCAAACCAGATAGATCACTGAATTTCTTTAAAGTTGACTATGTTAAAGAAATATATAAAAAGCAAATATTATTCTTAACTGGTTATGAATCATGTACCCTGTAGGACTGTCTGTTGACAGTCTGCTTAGACAGCCATGCTGGTAAATTAATCAGGCTTGAGACCATTTTTATTACTGCTTAATTTATGAGTGTAGGGTAGGCAACTGCCTGGAAAAAAATTAACAAATTACTTGGTCAAGTGGTGACTCAGTGCTTTTCCAATGCTTGAAGCGAAGGGGAGAAAATCGTGAGAAATTATTATATTTTCTCATGATAATTAGATATTCAGCAAAGGAACTTCAGCTGTAGGCTTTTCTCAAGCTATTTGACCAGAATTGAGAAATGATTCACCACCACTGGTGCATGATGGGTATGTTCAGGTGAAACCCTCTGCAGTCAGATGAAAATCATTTTATTGCCAACTGCATTTGATTGCAAGTAGCAACCTACCTACACCACAAAGCTACTTAAAGAAATTTAAGCTGTACTCTACCCAATGCAAAAATGGCATAACTCTCATCAGTTAACCCCACTCTCAACTTCAGTATGGTAAAGAAGATCAGTTAATTATTTGACCCTCTTTTTGGCATGTATAATGTGAAATCATCCAAGTGCACCTAGACAAATCATGCTTTAGGGTCATGACAAAAAATTTTACTCACCTGATCTCCAGGTGAGCTGGATCTGAAAGTCTCTTAATGTGACAGAGCATCAGACAAACAAATTATATGTGTCATTAAGATTTTGTTGCACTCAGCTCTGCCAAATGCAAGATATAAAAAGACAAATTGGTTGTGCATTTACACACATTGTTTACTGCATTACAGCAGCAATGGAATTTCAGAAAAGAAAAAGAGAGAAAAAAAGGTAACAAAGAGATAATATATGGTTTTATATCAATTCATCTGAAGTCATAGAGTGTGATGCTTTTGGAAACATCTGGATAAAGAAGAGTATGAAGGTTGAAATTATAGAAATGGACAGAAAAAAAAATTCATCACAAAAGCATAAATTGTTTCCTTATTTTTTTTCCCAAAGGAAACTTGGAGACTTAAAAGAAGGAATTATCAACAGGACACTATTACTGGCCTTGTCAAACACATTTCCTCTTGGACATTTTACTTGACGCCTCTGAAAGTCAAATGCCAATACGAGACAGAAACCTCTATCCCTCCTGCACAGTAGACATGTCTGCAGAAGCGATGAAGCCTGGAGCATTAAGTGAATAGAAACAGTCAGTTCTAACCAATACTCTTTTGCACAGCATTGTTAAAATAGCTGAAAAGTATTCAGCACTACAGATCTTACATCTCAAGAATAGAAATTTAAGTGGCTAAATTAAAAAGCACACGTTGAATTTCATAAATGCAGGAATTTCTATGGCAGTGTCAAAGTGATGTTTGGAAGAAATCATCGAGGAAATGTAATGAGTATCTGTGACATTTCGGGAAGCAGGGAAAGCTTCTTCTCTTCTGCTAGACTAAGGTGCCATGGTCAACAACATCCCAGACACAGGGTCTTAAAATAAAAAGGAAGAGCAAATGAAACTAATGGTTAGTGACTTTGCATACATTTTATGTACTACTTGCTTCTTGTGCATGAGAGTGATCCCATTGCCAGCAGAAGTCCTTGCATGAATGGGACACAGACAGACTGTTTAACAGTCAACACCACAAGGAACATTAATTCTACTTTAAAATAAGACACGTTACTTTTTTCTCCCTTGTATATTAACTCGCCTTTCAAAGATCTTTTGACTCTATTTTGGAAGTTCTCTGAAAGGAATTTGACTCTTTCTTGCTCACTGCAAGTTTGTGTGCCTCAAGCAATTTTTTTTAAATTCATCTGGAAACAGTGCAGCTGCACACACATTAAGAGCTGTGTTTAGTTTACCTTTTTATTTTTCAGTGCATCTTTACTTAGAGAATAATTATGTGTTTAATGCAATTTCATATCATCTTGATTAATCAAAAATGTGTTTCCTCCCTTGGAATCTGCACTTTTTTCTTGATCCCAATGTGAAGTGTGGGCACACCTGCTGTATCAAAATCAGTTTTATTGCAAGAATGCCTAGTATCCAACAGAACAGTGCTTTTTTTTTTCTTCAAAAGGATGAGATAATACAGAAGAGGCAGAAGAGTCTACAAGAGGAAATGCTGAAAACAGTGGGGAAATGTAAGCTTCAATATTGCCATTTAAAGTCAATATTTGTGGGATGGTGTGTCACTGATTCATATATCTCTTTTAAATAATCTGTCTTCTAAGTCAAATGAAAGCAAGTAGAATAGTTTAATCATAGACTCCCAGAATAATTAAAGTTCCTTTAACCTTTCCTTCTATGTCAAGTTCTACAATCCTCTAATCGTCTCAGTAACTTTCCACTGGAACCTCTCCTGTTTTCAATATCTTTCCTGAACCAGAGGGAGCAGAACTGGAAACCATAGTCTGGGTGTAGCCTAACAAATGTTGAGGAGGTTGGAATAAGCACATCCCTTGATCCACTATCTGTTCTCTAACTAGTGCCGTCCAGAACAGGTTTTGCTCAGATTGATGTCCTCCAGGATCCCCAGGGCCATTCCAGCAGAGCTGCCCCAAGCACCCAGACCCCAGCCTGTTCTGCTGCTTGGAATGAATCTGTTCCACATTTGTCTTTGCTACACACAATGCAGTCCTTTTTGACTTGATATTCCAGCTACTTTTTTTTGTTTGAATGGTGTTTATTCCTTCAAAAGTATCTGCCTTTCAGTTTAGTTTTCATCCACCAACTTGGCGAGGGTACATTGCATCCCATCATCCAGGTCTTTTATGAAAGATGCCACCTAATACTGGACAAAACATCATCCCCCAAGGAACTCGGCTTGTGTACAGCTGTCAATTCAACTTTGGGACGTTCATCACACCACTGAAGTTCTGCAGTTTAGCAATATTCCACTCACTGGACAGGTCCATCTGTCCAGTTCATATCTTACCATCTTGTCAAAAAGATATTGTGGGAAACCATGTTAAATACCTTGCTAAAATCAAGGTTATGTCAAGGTTGTTAGTGTTTGCTCCCTGTTTGAGAGCAGCCAGACAATCTTGTACCCATATTGAGGCTGTCTTGTCTGCCAAACCTGCAGCAGTGCTGTCCTTGGATTAGTGTGCCCACATGCTGTGCATTGTCTTACCTGTTTTACTGCAATTATAAAGCAAACAAAGCAAAGACAAAAAGAGAGAGAATCCTCACAAATATTTTTTCTTCCTTTCAAAAATGTGGTTCTCTAAGATATCCTGTGTTCCCATTGTTTCATTTTTCAGTGAGCAGTCACAGAGGCCTCTGGAGGTCAAGGCCTTGTCTTAGAAGAAAGCTGGAATGGGAGCTGTGAGAAAATTCTCGCTTGCAAAGTGAAGTGGAGGATTTGGGCCTTTTGCCAGCTCTGTGTGGGTATGATGATTTCAAGGCAGTTTGCCATGTCTTTCTGTATAATTTTCTAGCAACAAAAATAGTTTTTGCATTAAAAAATGAAAAAGTGATGAAAAATAGCTTCTCCGAGTCAAGAAAAGAACAAATAAGGCAACACTCAGAAAAGTAAATTTATCTTAACATACATTAAACCCCTAAACCGCCATCTATTTCATTTGGCTGAGTTTCCTAAGCTGTTTTTCACTGCTGAGTTAAGTACTCTTCGGATTTTGCTGTTAACATGCTTTACGCCCATAGACCTTCAAACAAAGAAGTAACTATTAGGTCTTGCAGCATAAAGGCAGACCCTGGGTTAGTCCATCTTGCAAATTGCTGATTTCTGCAGCTAAACCGGGCAGTCACGGCCAATACCAACAATCAGTGTAGAAAATTTTTGTTTCTTTCCTTCCCTCCTTTTTTTGAGAATCCCTTCCTATTCTTATGTTTTACAACTATTGCCCCATCTCAAACATGCTCCACTTCAGCTTGACTTTTATGTAGGAAAATGCACAATAAAAGGAACACACCCAATACCGTGTCACATTATGTTTCTAAGGTGCAGAGCAGAATCTTTCAGTCTGTCTTCTGTTTATATAAAACTTATCAAAATTGTTATGATTTTTCCCCATCTGTCTAGTTTAATAGCCCATGGGATTGACTACAATGCTCCACATGCTCAGATAAAGCCTGGTATGATGATCCCACATAGCTGAAGTAGGATCTGCATGGTACCATCCTTTCTTATTTCATATGTCAACTTGCTTGAAAAGTTTGCAGAGCACAGTCAGTGGTACAAGACAGGTCACTTCTACTGCACCAGGACATCTTGGAAAATCCATATCTGACGGAAAAAATTATCCTGATGTAAAGAATCAAGTCTGCACACACAGCTTCATCTTAAAATCTAGAGTGAAGTTTTTAGGGGTGGGTTCACCTCTACGTTTAAAAATAGCTTATTGAAATTTAAGGTCTAGTAAAACCCAATAATTCATTTTGCTTTCACTGACAACACTTACAACAGGTTGTCTATATTTTGTCTGCACCTTTGTAAGTGAGGGAGGATCAGATTCCTTTGAGTCAGTCATATGCCCAGAAAATGGTCAGAACAAGACCAATTGTGGTCATATTCTGCAATAATTCCAGTCACCTACCTCTGCAGCATCTTCAGTTAAATGATTTTTTAATTACTCTGTCATTTTTCATGTTCAGACAAGAATCTGAGCCTATGAGATTTGCTCTTGAGTATTGCCCTCATTTCAGCACAGGCCTACATGTGCCAAGGATACAGAATGAGGGGCAAAATATTCACAGAAAAAACCCAGTAGTTTCCTCTACTCTTCAAAGTACTATTTATTGTGAAGCACATCAGGTTTTCCATCGGTGCAGTTTGTGAGGTGTGTTGTGATGGAAATGACATCCTGAGCTTGGCACTCTACTTCCAAAATGTGAACAGCACAAGCCACAACATATTGTTACTTTGAATACTGTTTATTGCATTTGTTTTCACTGAGTGAAGAATGCGCATTGTCTTTGCAAGTTGCTAAACTTTGATTTTAGTAAGATTCAAGAAAGTGAAATATCCTTGCTCATTACACAAATACTACACAGGCAGAAGAGCACAATAATATCCGCAGGCTCTAATTCAATTAAAAATCTGTGGCTAAAGATATGGAAACATTTTTAAGGATGAAAATTGCAATATTTCTCCCAATTCTATCTTGCTTCACGAGGTAGACTCAAGATCCTTGAGTTACAGAATAGCTGAAGAGAGTTCACATAAAATTCCGGGTCATCTCTTGCAGGTTCCTTCTTCATAGCAAGGTTAATTTGGGAATTAGAAGTAGAGCTCAGATTCTAACCTGGTATAATCCACACTAAGAAAATCCCTTGATTGTGTGCACTGCTGCTTTTGATAAAGGGAGCTCCTCTTGGTAATGCAAATACAGCCCTGCTCCATGAAAGTGCTGTTGCTGCTGTTTGGCAGTGTCTCCCCACAGACCTCTGTCCTTACCAGTGTGGGCTGGAAAATGGCACACACATTCTCTTACACAGGACTTCAGGTCAACTCGATTTATGCTAACAACCACAGAATGTGTCCACAAAATCCCAGCACCTGGTATTATGCAGTGCCCTTTGTGAGGCAACTCTGTCCCCTGAGACCCAGGCTAAGATGGGAGAAGGAGCTGAAGATTTTCATGTCACATTTGGTGATACAGGATGCACCTGTGCCCAGATCCACACTGTCCATGCTCTTGTGAGCAGTAGCTGCTGCAGGCAGTTCCCATTCTTGTGAGGAAAAATTAATTCGGTCTTTCTCTTTTTAAAAATATCCTGTTCTTTCCTAAACTATACTTGTTGAAGTGTTTTTTCCAAGTTCTGGCTGCATTGTGTTCTTGTATACCCTTCCCTTGGGAAAGCCTGACATCCACCTGTATGTGTGGCCATTATTAAGCCTTGTCACAGTGTTTTTTCTTCTGACAATAGGTTAAAAAAAAAGCTTTCCTATGTATCTGTCAAGAGTATGTTCCACATTTAAGGTGTTGCAGTATTTTATCATTATTTACTACTCAAACGTTTGTGATCAGTAACAGCAACATATCCAGTAATTTCCATTTCTTCAAAGACAGCAGGGTGAAAATGAGGATGGAGTCTGTGTCCTTGAGCTGCACCTGAGTATACCTGAAGCAGTCTTATACTGACTGACTGCAAGTCTGTTTTATAAATAGATAAAGACTATTTTAAATGTCTTTTTCATTCTGAGTAAATATTTCCAGCATATTTTTGTGCACCCAAGGGTCTGCTTCTGTTTATGCTTCCCAGAATAGCAGAAAAAATTAAGCCAAGATTTGTTCTTATTGCCTTTTATAAAACCACTCATGCTTGGTCTAAATTCTTACCTTGGTGTCTATTTAAATTATAGTTTTGAGCACACTGTAACAGTGTGAGGTTTTTTCCAGTGTATTTATACCCATTTTGTTACAAATTGCCCAGTGTTCAATGAATCTGTCTGACCAGATAGTTAAACAGAGATAAAGCAGACCATGAGGAAAGTTCCAATCTTAAAAATATTGGCTTAAGACTGTCTCTTCATTATGAACAGGATTTTGATGACATGTAGCAAATGGACACATCAATAGTCATCTCAATTTAGATTGCTTACATATGTGTCAAAGACTAAAAGGCCCAACACAGTTCCTGGTGATTTCTGCCTTTCTAACTCAAGCTCCCACCTCCCCTGACTTTACAAAGACTTTATTCAAGTACCCTAAAGTGAGTGGGTAGCTGGGTGCTACAGGTTTTTTTTTTTATTTTTCCAAATTAAGAATGGGAAAGGTGCTGGTGGATAAAAAAGACAAAACAGTTTCTGTCAAATATACAGAACCAGGGTCTTTTACTTCTATTTCTTATATTAAAAGAAAATTAAAAGACCTTATTACAGGACAATGAGACTGAGAAAAACTAGGAAAAAAATAAAAGGAGACTGTGATTGAGTAGCAAAATGGATAAATAATTGATAATAAAAAGCAGGCTGCTTTCCTCCAGAAGCTGTCTTTTACATGCTGTCCTTGACTCAATAAAGTTATTAGTTCTTTCTTTTCTTTCTTAAAAAATGTTCTCTTACCGCTTAAGGAAAAAAAAAAAAAGCTGAATATATGAAGGTAGGAAATAATTATCTTTCTGTAAGCCAAAAATTTTCTTGAAAACAACAACAACAAAAGCATTGTCTTTGAGAAGACTTTAAAAGAAATTATCAGTGACCTTGAGAAAATGCATGTCTAGATTAGAGTAGGATTCCATAGGGACAATGTAATAACTGATGATTAAGGTACTTACCACCAGATATGCATCATTTTTGCAAAAGGAAAATATATTCCTTGCGCCCTCTGATATAGCAGAACATTTCTGCAAGCCAAGTATGAAAACAAAGCTGTCAAAATAAATGCAACATTGTGTTCCTGGTGCACGTCTCTGAATTTACAGCTCAAGCAGTGCATCCACATTCTGAACATGTTGGACTTTCGAGCTCTCTAAAGAATGATATCAGAGTGCCCTCGATACAAAAGCTGCCCAGTTGCCCTTGGGAAGTGCTCTCTCTGCAGTTGCTTCAAGCTCTGTGCAAATGAAGCAGCAGGCAACCAAAAGATACCAGCAAGAGGTCTGGGAAGGATCAGGGGCCCCAAGTATTGTGGCCGTCCTCAGAGTTGCAGGTTTGGGCAAGGTAATACTTCCCCAGGCTTATATTATAATTTTTTTTTCTCTGTTTTTCTTTGTTTATTTGTTTTAATTTCTTTTCCCCAGGCTTGAGCGTGCAGGGTTGTAGAGAAACTACATTCTTCAGCTGGTTCCTATGGATTTGGTGCAAATTTCTGTGTGAAAGAACAGGTTCACAGGTAGACCACATCCTCCCCCTTTACAGGGAGAATGACTTCCTAAAAAGAAGAGGAGCAGATGACCTTCAATATCTCTGCTAATTTTACTTCTCTCTGTTTGCTGGATGGGCATTTCTATGGTACAGAATAACCTAGTCTAGTTTATTAAGTCCTGCTGTCATTCACAATGTTCAAGTTCACATCCTGTTACAAAGCAGAATTGATTGTATTGTTGTACTGGTGTCTTTTAAGAAGAATGCTATTAAATTTGGTAGGCTTACTGCTCAAAGACACTGCAGTGAACAAGAGAATCAGTTCCTCCATATCAGTATTCTGATTTAAATTATTCAGTTTGACAACAATTTAGGCTGCTGCTGTGCTGAGTCCTCTGATCAATACTGTCTCGCTGCTCTCTTTTTCTACTCCCATCTTCTATTTTCATCTTTTGCTCTTAGTGTTCCACTTGGATTATAAAGTCCTTGAATCACGATCGTTGCTTTGTTCTTTGTAAAGTGCCTGGAGCAATTCAGTCCTGATCTGTAACTAGTGTGCCCAAATGGTGTAATAAATGCGTCGCAATTACTACTGGTGCTGCAGTTGTTATTGTATCCATGACCATACAGGTGATAAATGAGTGGCAGTAAAGTCGTAAGTTTTCCTTTTTATCACAGAATGCATCCCAGACATCAGCAGAAGGTGCTCTTGCTGCCACAGCCAGAACTGCTGGAGAGATCCTGGCCCTGAGCAGAAGGGAAGCCCAAGTTTAACTGAGCCTGTGGAATTCCTACTGAGGCTGTCAGAAAGCTTTCTGGTAATCAGGTGGTGATAAGGGAACTCCCTGATTAACTTGAATTTGCAGTAAAGGTATATCACCAAAATAGTCATTCTTCACTCACTGCAATTTTGAACCATACTAAAGCAAGGAGAATACAGCCCAGGAAGGGTAAAAGGGCAGTTGAAAACCAAAGCTCTGTGGCACCAGCCCTTTTGCTTCCACCAAATTCACCCAAGTACCTCTATTTGTGGAAGTAATCACCAAACTTTATGAAATCTAGTGAACTGTATTTTTTTTCCTGATTCATTATTAGTGGGAGGCATTCAAGATGAGTATATTTGCCTACATATTATGAACCAAAATATTATCACATTGGATTAATGAAAAAATGGTACACACCATTACACACACATCCACGTACACACTCTGTAACAAAGTCTTTAGAAAAGTTCCTAAGGTCCTTTAGTATCAAAATGACAAACCCCCACGTGTCATCTGGGCTTTCCTGTCTGACCCAAACCTAAACAAGCCCCCATCCTTCCTTCCCAGCATCCATCCCCGTGCTTCCCAGACTGGCTTGGTGCTACATGTTTATTTTCTTTGCTTCAACAAAGTAGCAGGAAGAGGTTCTGAAGAGAGGAGCTCTGGACTCTCAACGGGAGCTGGACCGTAATGGGTGGTGGAGAAGGTGATGGATTTTCCTGAAAAAGTAATGGGGAGGAGCAGCACCCTTTGCAGCATCTCAGCCTGAGCCTTTGGTGTTTAGTACAGCCCTGAAGGGGTCTGCCCTGGCCTCTCCTCACTGCTGAGGCAATGTCCGAGGTAAATGAAGTGTGGGTAGAAAGATTATTCAAGCTGAAATGCCGATGAGTCCTCAGCCCCTCTTGTGAGATTGTCAAAAGTTTATTGGTAACTTTGTACTGACAAAGACAACACCTTGATGAGACAAAGTAGCCTTTGGCTCTCATGGCTCATTGTGGTTCACTTCAAAAGTAATCTCCAACAATCATCAAGTCAGTCTCAAGTAATGAGGACAGGTAAATTGCGGAGGCTGGAAAAGGGGATTTAGCTGGGAGAGAAACAAAGAACTCACCAATTATCCACACCTTTCAAAATCCTTTTGTTACTTGTTCACAAAATTAATAACCTAGAGACATCTGATGTTACTCTAGTAGCATTTTGAGGTTTTTGTAACTTAGAGTAAGGATCACTATGACCAAGGAATGTCCCGAAAGATTAATTGCCTTATTGTACTAGCGGTTTTCACCTCTTCCTGATACATGACTGAAAGCTAAGGTGAATTTTAGTCAACACCTGTATTCTTTGAGATGCTACACATTCAAGAGCTGTGCTTCTGTTAGCAAGAGTGAGTACACTTTTGTGTTCCTGTATTTTAAGTCTTTTAAGGAGAAGCAGAGTGTGCCCTCTATTCCCTAAGGAAATCCAGACAAGGTCCTTTATATAGGAAGCTCTTTTTTCATTATAAAATGTGCAACAGCTACTAAATGTACCAAAATGAGTTCTTTTATCTCTAATATAAAAGCAATTACTTCTTCCTGCAGCAGAAGTCCATGGTGTTCCTGCAGATGGTTTTGTCACTGGAGTCGTGTCAAACCCCTATTGCCAAATGGCAAAGCCCACTTGTGAGTTAATGATGCATTTGGGGTTTTAATACTCTAGTGACAGAAGGAACTGTAATGAATCTCACTAAACTTCATTTCAGGGCATGAACCTGATATTCAATGGGTTGGAAAAAGTCACCTTCAAGGTTGTCAAACTACCACGCTATATTTTGTTTCCGTGCGCCGTGTTTTTTCTTACCTTAGCTCCTCGAGATGCAGTTTCACTTCAGACTGTATCACTGAAGTGCAGCAGTCTACCAAAAGCTGAACAAAGCATAACACTAATTGTTTCCAGATTCTAGCTCAGAATATTAGTCTAAAAATATCCCTGTAGCAGAAGGGTCTTTAATGTAATAAACAAGGATGTGCAATAGATTTCAGAATACCATTTTTATTACCTATATTACAACTGCAGAAAGATTTAGACGAAACCAAGGTATATATCCAGTTTTTTGATTCAGGCTGGTCAGTCTTATTTGTGGCTTTATGGAAAATGTTTAGAAGCAATGAAAGAAACTTCATTGTTTTTCTGTACACCTTCCTCTGCCTTTAAGCTACAAAATGCAATTTCAGGGTGTATTGGCACAAATGTGTTTTTATTGGTTCCTGTAATCTATAATGTATTCAAGATATGGCTGCTGCAGTCTGAAAAACTATTAGCATCTGTAAAGCAGTCTGTGACCAAGAGATTACTTCACAAAATGAAGATTTAACATGCAACTTCCCCAGAAATTAGTTGTGTTTGGGTCTGGCTCTTCTGTTCCTTTCTTCCTTTATTGATCCCTTCAGGCAGAAGGAAACAGTGAGTTATCTGATTAAAATTTTTGCAAAACTGTGGGGAAATCCTGCACAGCTGCTAACGCCACCTGATTTGGTGCTGGAAATACATTCAGCTAGGTGTTGGTCAGAGCTTCTGAGTGATTTTAATAGTTAGTTAAACAATTTCAGAAAGGTCCAAGGCAGTGCAAAAGCAACAACAGACAGTTCCATCTTTTAAACAAATGGCAAAGTTTAAATGATAAAGCAAGTAAATATTTGTCTAGTTTTTAAAAGTATCATAGCACACATACTAAAGGGAATATGGATTTTTTTTTCCCAAAGGCGGAGTTATTTGTTATTTGTGAAACACTTACTAAGGTTTGATAGATTGTTGAAATATTTCAGTAACAGCAAGTCAAATTGAGATGGTGATGTGCTTACAAAGCTTCTGAAAGCACAGGCAAGCACCTCAATACTAATTATTCAGCCTAAAACAAATCTGAAAGCTGTTTAATTTTCCTTGTGTATTTTGATACAGAGAAGGTGACACAGTCTGCAAAAGGCATGTGTAGGCTTGTTTGCATATTTGCCAGTGCATTTGACAAATGTGTTTTTCTAACTCTATTATTTTGAATTTTCAGACTTGTAATAGGAAAAATAAAAGAGGAACACAGCTGAAACCACCCAGCATGTCTTGGTGGGATGAAAGTTCAACTCAGCTTCATTTCAAAACAGTTTTATAAATTGCTACATATTTCTCTGAAAATTGAACAAGTTTATAATCTTTTTCACATTCATTTTACAGTGAAACCAATACAGGGTGGGAGGTTATTGTTGTTACAATGTGCACACGGCAGATTGCATTCATAATTCAATCCTGTTGCACGTGATGCAAATTTTGCTCAGTTTCTTGTGACAAAGTGAGAGTAGTCTTGAGATGCATTTTGCCTTGTAGTGGTACTACCTAGTACAGAATAGTTCTCTGTAGGGGAAACATGTGGGAACAACTCAGCCATTTCTGCAGTCCAAGCAGCAAAATAAATATTTTCCCTCCATTGGAATGAGAGACGGGGCATGAAGAGTTATTAACAGAAATCAAATTCTTTCTCTGTCAATGCCAAATGCAAGATGTGCGAAAAGAATACCACAATTTAAGACATTTCAGAGTACTCAAAATCCCCCTTCCCTTCCTTTATGAAGGCACTATTATTTTGTTGAATGAGTACAAAGAGATTTATGGCTCACATCTTGCTTAATGCCCTCTATAGGATATTCTATTTCAAGGACACATAATGCTTTACAAAAAGTTAGAATTCTTCACATACCTCTTCTGTACTGGGCCTAATTTTGCACTATTTGTCAACAATTGTTCTCCAAAGTCCTCCCACTGTTGATCTAAATGCTCCCAGAGTGTCCGTAAAGCCACAGGCAGACGTTCATTTTCCAAACCATTTGCCAGCTGAAAACACTACTGCTCCTTTGCTGTTTGTTTTTGACCTCTGCCAAGGGTTATCCTCCCAGCATTGCCAGCAAAGAAGGGATCACATGAGGAATCTCTAATCTATTCCAGGCAAAACCAGTCAGGGTTGACTTACTTAAATGGAGTATGAGCCAGAGCAGATGACATCATCCAAGACATATTTGGAAGCACTCACACCGTGCTGTCCAGCAGCAGGACTGTGAGGGTTGTACCTCCAGCTGCAGGACAGCTGGGGGCAGAGGGCATTTTGGCCCAGCATCACTGGACACTGATGGTCCATCAGGGTATTCAGGAAGGCACAGAAGAGTATTGGCTAGGGGCAGGGATAGTCATAAAATGTTCTAGTATGCCCACACCAAAGGCTATACCATTCCTCACATGCAGGGATCTCAGAGTTATCTTGGTACTGAAATAGTGTCTTAAAAATATAACTGCGCCTTCCCTTTCCAGCTGCCCTGTGCTGTGATAGAAAAGATGTGGACCATTCTGGGCTTTGGTTTTTGTTTTGTTCTCAAACACAGAGGTGGTTTGGACTTTCATGAACCATTACCAGATGAAAATTGTCAGACTTTTACAAGCAGTTAACAAGTTATTCCCTTGTGCATTTGTGAATATTGACACAAAGGGAATAAAAGAAAAGTGAGTGGATAAATTGCTGATAGTGGGTTATCTTTTGGGGTTACTTATGGTTGTTACTAAAATGGAGGGGGGAACAGGTTATAAAAAAACTGTACTTGTAAAAGAGAGTTTCAAAATAAACACAAGTCAGTGAGATGAATATTATTAACACGAGGCAGTTACATAATTTCTATAACTTCTGTTTGAAGATAAAGGGCACACAAGGGAAGGTCACTAGAAAAATATTCCTTTCCAGTATCCTCTAGACATTGGCTTTGTTGTTATTTGCTATTTCAGATTGAGATCATATCATAGATATTTCCAGATAACAAATAAAGAAAAAAGACAGTGATGGAATGAGCAACATCTGTGTACATAAATAATTTTTTCCTATAGTTAGCTTTCACAAAGCACTCCCAGTTTCTGCTATGCACCCATTGCACTTTGCAAGCACAGCTCTAAAGGTAAAAACATTTTATGCATTCTAGTACAAGCCAAGTTTGTGACTGTACTGACTTTGTTTAAAAACGTCTGCTTCTCTCTTTTTTTAAAAAATCAAAAAGCTATCTGAAAGAAATTGCTAAAACAGAATAACATTGCTATTACCTTCCTTTAAAATGCTGAGACAGAGAGAAAGGAAAAGTGTCTGTCTTTTCAGAAAGATTTATACACATTCATTTTGAGTTTCTTTTTTCCTTTTTTCCCTTCTTTACTATATTCTATGTAGAGTTAAAATTTGTTCTGTTACAAAGCTTATATTTTTCACGTCAGCTTATGCTGTCTGCCGTATTGCAAAATGCAGTCAGGTTTCAGGTTGAAATGGAAATGAGTTTGGAAAAAACACAGCCCATTTACCTACTCTTTGAGGTTCTTAATAACATTAGAAATATACATTCATCACAGCAAGGTCTCGGAAGAGTGATTTTGTTAAAAGACAATCATCAAATAAAGTATGGATTTTTAACAATCAAAGGATGAAAGTGCACTTAACCTTAGTGGCAGAGTGTGCATGTAATGACAAATTTCATCTCAAAGGGCTTGATCTGGCTGCTGCTGAAATCAATGGCAAAACTTCCACGTACTTTGGTGAAGAAAGGAACAGGTCAAAAAAGTTACATACTGATTTAAGGGAAACCACTGTTTTCTGCAGATTCAATACAGTCTATTTTTTTCTGTATCTTTAATATCTAATAGATGACTTGGGACAGAACTAGAAAGCACATTGCATTCCAGATCTTAATTCCACTGTAGTGCATAAACATGTATTGCCCAAATTTTAATTGATTTACACACATCCCGTGATAAATGACCCTTTCTTGTTTAGACATCGAGTTATAATTACAGTATACTGTCACTTGGAGGGAAAATTATAACAAAAAACATTGCTAGGGTTTTCTAGTGTTTTCATAGATAGTCTTATGATTGAGCCACAGTCGTATTGATTGATGTTGGGGACCTTGACCCACGGCACATCTGGGGCCAGGGTCTGACTGGTCTTTGCACCAGACTCCAACATGGTTCATGAATTGCAGTAGGGATAGAAAGGCAAGACTGGTAGAGGTTCAGAGATGAGCAGGTAGTGTGCCTTTCTGATCTTCCCCACCCTCTCTGAAAGCACTTCTCTTTATTTCATGGGGCTGTTGGCTGGGAAAAGGTTTCTGACCCAGATATCACTGCTTTCAGAGATATAAGCTCCATTTTTCAAGAGGCAGGCTAGCAATGGCTAGAAGTTTTCCAGTCTCAGGTTGTACCCAGGGACTTGAAAACCCCGCAGTACACTTTGAGTAATTACTTATGAGATAGAGGATTAAACATTTAATAATAGAAATGGAAATCAGAGTTCTGAAAACAGCCATCTGAGCTCAGTTCCTGGATGTCAACTTGGGATTTTTTCCTAGGATGTTTACCAAGCAATTGGATGGAGGCAAACTCAACACATTCCCCTGGCAGAACTGAGCACTTGCTTTAGATGTTTTTTATTCTCCTGACTTGTTGGAATAACAACTAAGAGCAAGTGCAGCACATGCTAAATTTCCTCCTTTCATTCTATTCCCTCCCTATTGTGGTCAGTGGAATACAAACATCAGTTTTTCACACTTCTCTGGCATACTAAATTCTTTGTAGTGTAAATTCATCATATCCGATTTGGTTTTCCTGCCCAAAGAGGTTTTGTTTAGTTTTGCATCTGTATCTTTGCTTGACTCTGTCCTTATATTTTGCATCTCCAACTTATTTATGCTAATTTGGATGGGTTTAGCATATGGTGGAAATAAATTATGGCTTGCTGCAGTGTTTAGAAAATTTTAAGAAACTCTTTACCGACACAGTCACCTATTATTTTTCTCATTTCATGATTGCCATTACACTTAATTAAAAGTGATACAAAAATCACAAATGAACCGTAGAACCCCACCCTATATATCTTTAAATTCATGAGGCTCCATGAGGGTCTTCAATAGGCATTTCATACATGTGTGTGTCCAGCACTTCTTTACATAGTACTTACATATTTCTGATTGTGTACAGGTAGGAAAACTGAGATACAAAGACCCTTTTCAGTTTTGCAGCTAATTTTTAAGTTAATCTACTTTTTAAGCGGCAGTTTTGTGAGTGTCAATAATGTGATAGCTTTTGCACTACATCTGGGGAGTGTGCAGAGAAACCTCAAACAGCTCATTACACCTTACATGGGTCTCAGAAGCAGCACAAACCTCAGAGTAGTTTTGTTCATCCTGATTCCAAATAGGCAAATTAATCCACACTGAGCTCCTTGATGTTCAGATACAGATTCAGATATCCAGCCTTATCTGTGCCACACTACCTCAAATATCTCAGACTTTGCAGTTTCCACTGTGAGCACAGACAGTATGACAAGGTGGATACCTAGGCCTACAAGTGGCCTCTGAGATTTTCAAGTGGCTTTCCCTGTAATAAATAACTAAGTGCTTACAAGACTGTCCTTAAAATATGTGTGTTCAGCCTCAGGACACCGAGGTACCAAGTCAGCTTCATATAAAAAACTCTGTCAGAGTCTTTAATAACCAAAATTCAAATTGGCAAATCCGGTTTATAATGTTACTGAAGAAGCCTTTACCTAGAACTTGTATTTACCTGATTCCAGTTTCCAAGTTTGTTTCATTTTGGATTTCCAGTAATACAGGGAGAATCATGCAAAAAAAGCCTTTAGAGATCTAAAGTACTAGACCTTTCTAGTTGCCAGCCTGTTAACACTTGTTAAGGCAAAGTAAAACTTTTTCAAAGATGAAAAATTTGAAGTTGAGAATGGAAGTCTACTTCGATAAAGCAGTCCTCTTCAAAAATATACTCACAACTTATCAGGGTTGATATGGATTCATCAATAATATGATTCCACCCCTCCACATCCACACACACAAATTTGATTCCACCCTTCTCTGTCCACTACCATACACACAAATTTGCCTCCGTACATGCTTCATTTTTATCCTGACTGTTCAAATAAGTTCAAAATTACGAGAGATGTTATTGTGATTTAATTTTTGCAGGCTGAAGTGCCCATAAGCGTTCTGTGTCTGTCTTGTGCAACTATCTTTTTTTTTTTATGAGAAGTAAAAGATGGATGATGCACAGAATGAATCCTATCTGGTCTTAAAAGAGATACTTAATGTTTCATCTTGTCCTATGATTACTGGCTAGGAAAAAAACATTATTGATTTAAAACTCAAAGCCTTTCTATTTCATAGCTGTGTTCTGGCACACATTAAGCAGACCTGCCATGCTAAGATTATTTATTGGGAACTAAAGATAAGTGTTTATATTTTTGAAGAGCCTTGTTGTTCAGTAAAAATAAAAGCATACCTGGCTTATATTCAGATCCAATTTCAACTTAATTCCTCACAGGTAAGAAACGAGGGGAGGTGATAAATTTTTCAGATTATACTTTAAGTCTCCTGGTTGAAAATGACACAGCAGCCTTACAGCATTTCAAACAATTAGAACAGAAGTGAGGATCCAATGGATATAAAAAGCTGAGGAAGCCCAAAATAATAGGCTGAGGTTAAATTGGACAGGACAGATAATCAGACTGGACTTGTAGTCCCCGCTGTCCTCCTGGAGGTAAAGTCTGTCCATAAATAAGACTATCAGAATATGATTCTGTAAAGACATATGGTGATCGAGGTCACAAATCAAAAGTAAGGTGAATAAAGTGATCTTTTTTCAACAAATTTAATACACAAAATAGAATAAGTTTAACAGGTGCTGTGCTCACAAATTCAATCCAGAATAGAATTTCAATTATTTCAGAAGAAGACTCATTCTAAAACAAAAAAAAAAAAAAACAACCAAAGCACATATTTTTATCCTATATTATAAATTTGCTACTTATTTTTAAGCATTAAGATTTTTGTGGTAGCACACGTATCTTTTTTCACATACTGCTGCTGCTGCAAAATGTTGTTTTTCATTCACTATGACCGACAGAAATGCGATGTTTATAGATCAGCAGAAAAGACTGTTCATAAAACAGAGTGTGAAATCACTCAGCACTTACAGCACTTCATATTTTCAAAGGGTTGCACTCGCATGAATAGACAGATTGTAATTGACTCTAACTTTACTGCAGACTGAGTGATGAAGATTTATCCTTTTACCTGATAGAAAAAAATTGGTGGGAGGCTGGGGGTGTGGATGTGAAATGAATTGCTTCATCTTCCCTGGTAGAGGGACAACTAGAAGAGACTAGATGCAGACAAGAACCTACATTCTTTCCACAGTTACAGTATTTCAGTATGTTTATTTTTCTCTGTGAAAAATAAAGAATAAGGGAAAACATGCCCATTTCCAGCCTTAGTAGCCTCACAGAAAGGACAGACTATTCATATCTGAATCCATAAATTCAGAAATATGCTGAAATGAACCAAGTGAATTAGCAGACCTTCTACATTATATATAATAGGTGAACATATGTGGGGAAGTCCACTTGCTCCTGCTGTCTAAGTACTCAGGTGGTTCAAAGAGAAAAGAGGGGCCACTGGCAGCTTGTGGTACTTCAGTGTATCTGCTGAATGAAATCCACACTTCTCCAAACCAGGAAAGATGCAGGAAAGATGGAGAATACTCCAACATATAAGAGGCAGGTAACAGTGGTAAGCTGTCAGTGACATCGCTACTCTGTCCCACAGGAATAGGTGCAGAAGAATGTTTTTGTGCATTTTAGCTCCATTCTGTTAGGAACTGGCATTGTGACCACTGGTCTGGTTTGCTGGACAAATGCTGAAAGCCACTGTTTTTACACAAGTGTTTTTGGATGTTTTACATCCCTCTGTGAAGCATTGGATGGAAAGAAACATGTACTGTGTGCATCTGAGCTCAGAGAAATCCCAAAACCTCTAGAGTGCCTCTTACAGGGGCAACAGTGTGTTTCTTCTGTTAGAAGCAGGACACACAGATCTGCTTCCTGTCATCTCTGACAGAAGAATATGTTCAGGAGTGTCTGGAAAAAGTACAGTGTTAGATGACACCATTTTCACACAAGCAAAGGATTTATACTTTCTGATAGGCAACATTCATTCAATAGACAGTTTGCGTACAGGTATCTGTTGTGCAAAGACTGAGCATACCTGAGTTAGGAGACTGCTGGTATAACTCCCAGCAAAGTTACAGCTCTGTGTGAGGGTTTCTCCTTGATGGCATGTTCCTGATGTTCATGGGAAAGCCACTCTGCCTAGGTGACATTAGATGCCAAGTTCCCCAGCACTCACACACCTTGCTAAGGTAGAGTGGGATCAAGGTCACATATTGAAATGCTGCAGTTTGACAGTACCAATAAGGGAAAAGAATTTATCTCTTTCTCTAATCATATCTTGTCTAATATCTGACAGCATTACAGTGATTATTGCAACTTACTCCATGTTAAAGACTGGTTTGCCTTCCTCCTCCCTCTCTACCATCCCTGAATATGTAGCCCCTCTCTTTTTCATGCAGTTTTCCTATGCCTGAAATTCAAGCCCGTGGCTAATCCACAACATAGGCTTTCAAGTACAAATCTTGTTTTTTCAAAGGGTTCTAAGAGGCATGTGTCATCTGGGAGAGCATTAAACAGCTGAGTGCTCTGAGGAGCTTCTAATTCAGAATCTTCCAAACTCTGCATGTTAAGAAATTAAGTATTTTTGCTTTGAGCCATGTTTAATGTCTTGAGCATTTTGGGGAGTAGGAGGAGAAGGTAAGGTGATGGTGAAATATGTCTAGTGGAAATTTCACAGAGTTGAGCCTTTATGCTCTGTATCATCAAGGTATAACCAATTTCAAGGCATTCAAGTGATTACACAAGGTTTAGAGGAGCTCTTCATGGAGTCCTTGAGAACAAGATTTTCAGGTATTCTTAGCTTGGATTTTGATACTTGTCATATCTGATGAACAGACACTGATTCCCAAAGTTCGTTTTTTTTTTTTTTTTCCCAGAGATACCAGTTGCTTTAGTATGTGACATTACTTCCCTTAACAGCTTTTGTCTCCAGCTGAATGAGAACGCACACTGTGTCCTGATGATCTGCAGGGCTTGCCAAGATAAAAACTGGTCTATCACCTGAAGGGGACATTCTCATCTCTTCTTTTCTGGGCCACTGAGTGATGGCCTCTGGCTGACATCAGATAAGTCCACACCGCAGACTCTTCTGGCTTGGGATTCCAGCATGGATATTCATGTCCACCACTTAGCACAGCCAGACTGATCTATATGGAAAGCAGAATCCCTCCCAGTACCCTACAGATAGTCCTGGAACATATTGTAAGGAATATATGCCCTTGAAGGATAAGGAAACAAAACTTGTGGTGTAACATACAAAAAGCAAGGCAGAGGCTGCCTCTTGGGTACAATATTTGACTATACAAAAATTAGGTTCTACCACACTCTAGTTAACCATAACCAAAATATTTTGACAGAAGAAGGAAGACTACAGTGATTTTTTCCCATTCTTTATGTAAAATCTCTAAGCTGAATTATGTTTCCTATTCAGTTCCTGGACTGTTGAAAGATATCATGGTAACCAGATTTGAAATATATTGAGATTGATGAGAAGTGATTAAAAAAAAAAAAAACAAGAAAACCCAACCAACCAACCAACCAAAAAATCCCAAACAAACAAACGCAAAAAAACGAGCACTTCCCCCCGCCTTTATGATTGAGTTTGATGTTACAGACAGATCTTGGATGTGAATCAGACAAGTAATTTACGTGATCAAAGATTGCAGTGTTCTGGTTACAAGCAAGTTGCTCACAAGCAATCAAATACTGCCCATACTTCACTATGTGTAAATCAATGTCATCCCCTATCCCATTCCATTGTAACAGACTTCCTTTCTCCAAAACAGTGTAGTATCTGTCACAGTGTGCCAGAACACATAAGAATGTTATATCTGGACACTGTAATAAAGCCCAATGCTTTAGAGAATGTTATCTCACACGCAGACCTCAGAAATTGTGCATCTGCACATGGAAAAAATTCTCTATTGTCTTTTTTTCTGTGCTCCTATCGAAGGCAATTGATAAAACAATTGATGATCTATTGCTAGAACTTACTATTAACAATAAAGCATTGATAGAAATGCCTATTAAAAACAATCTCAAAAAAATATCACCCTCTACCTTTGAAGTTTCCTTTCCTGTGCGCCCCACTGCTGGTGCCTAGTCAACTGTCTTTCTTTGACCCCGTGCTCACCTGGACACATAAATCCAAGGCACTACCCACCCTAACGCTGCCACTAGAATATTCTCTCTCCAGATTATCAGTGCTGGTTTGCTGAACATCCTCAATGTGAGGTGATCAGTAGGGCTTGACAGCCCCCATCAGAACAGCTTAGAGAAATGAAAATGGCCAAGAGGATCAGTTCAGCTGTCACAACCATCCAGGCTTCTCATTCCTAACCCAGCCTTATCTCCACCAACACTTCAGTCTTATCTGATGTTTACATTACTATAGGAATACTCAGGTGAATATTTCCACTACTAGCTCCATAACGGCAACCCACAGGCCGATTATTGGTTGTTTCAAAATCAAAGCCCACTTAAGGATCCAAAAAGCCTCACTAGACAATTTGAGAGTTCTCTTTTAAGAAGAAGAATTTTTTTCTGTCACTCCAGGTGTAAATACTTCCTGAACACTGGATAAGACACCAAAACACCTCAACATTTCCAGCAAAGCAGCTCTTTGCTTTTACAAAAGACGTGCAAAGAAGGGGAATATGAAAAATCCCAGAGTGCAACCTCTACCTTGGGTAGAGTTTTGCATGTTGCAGGGAATGAAATGGGTGGAGAAAAGTAGAACCTGCAAGTCATCTGTGTGAGCTGACAGGAACAACTCCCAGCTGTGGACACAGACGTTGCTTGCAAATACCTAAGTAATAACACAGCTGTTTCCAAAGTCCAGCTTGTTTCCAGAAATTCTCACCACATGTTTATTGCTTCAAACAGGGTGAAGTCTGAATTAGAGGCCAAAATGTCATCTGAGCCTGCCCAGAAGAGGCTTGGAATGTGACATGACTGTTTTATCTCCTTTGGCAATAGTACTGCAATAATTATAAAAATCTTTTCTTCTGTAGCTGGCAGAGAGGCTTCAACACATACTCTGTGATATATCCAGATCAGCATATAGAGGCCTTCACTCAATATACCTCATCAAATGTGAGTATTTCAGTGTGCAAATCTGTCCCTTGGATAGCTGGGTTGATCAAAGGGATCACTGAAAATAGTGTATCTGCACCCACAAGTAATTTAGGAACCAATGAAACAATTAGCATATTTTTCAAATGATGCTGTTTAGTCACAAAGATTCAACATTTGGCTTGCCTAAAAATGTAATGTTGACAGTGATTTCCAAGAGGCAGAAGACTGACCCTTTGGACAGCCCTACCCAATTTGTCTGTCACAGCTGCTTTGAGGCCATCAAGAGAAAAAGCTGTAGATCTGGAGGAGCTCAGAACCTCCGGGCAGGAGGGTTTTTTTGTCAAAACCAGTGGTATCTAGTTGGTTTTGGGTATTGAGGCAGGGAATTCTGTCAGTCTGTTTTGCTCAGTTGCTTCACTGACCAGAAATGCAAGGCAGTGGTAAAATCAAAACTAGTGTTTTCACCGTCTCTTCCCTCTCTTCTCAAAGACACTGGGCAGACCTGCTCTTTTGAAAGTATCAGGAACACCTTTCGTCCCTGAAGCCTCTGGAAAGACCTGATGTTCTACTGAGGGCAGTCTTAGGCCATTCCCTCCTCTTTGATCATGCTTCTGTTCATTCAGTATCTCCAAATATCTCCATACCACATCAATACTGAGTCAGAGGGGCAAAGTCAGAAAAGTTCCTCATGGGCCTAAGCATTTCTCTTGAGAAATACAATAAGACTGTTCAACACGGGGGACACTGTCTCTTTGGGGTCATTTTCATAAGCCAGTGCAACAGAAAGTTAGGTTCCTAATACGCAGCATTTAATATTACAGCAGTAACACTTAATTTTTTCACCCCTTTTTCTTAAAGTATTTTTACTTTTCAGAAAGAAAATGCTTAAAACATCACTTGGAGGATATGAAATCTATGAAATCTGGGAAATGAGAGATGGAAGTCAATATTGCATGTGTTGTATGGGAATTAGCTTGCATTCAGGGTCGTTTTGAAAAAGTGCTGAGACAACTTATTTTCTACTTCAATAAACTTTATTGAACAAGAATATTGCTCTATCTCAATAAGCTTATTTAATGTTCAGGCCCATGCACTACCTCTGCCCAGTTCCAATGTGTACCTCACCTTACGAACACTTTTACTACAGCTGTTTGTATGAGCAGGAAGGTTCAAGTGATTATAAATCACAAAGCAACACGGAGCATAATGCTAATATTTGGTGTCTGCACTGGTTTCTGCAATGCACGAGAAAAACACTCAGGTTCCCTTTGAAATGTGTGTAAGTAATCATTTTCTTTAGTGGAAAGAAACTGCAATGGAAAATGGTACCCCTCGTTGAGAACCCAAATAGCACTGAACTCCAGAATCTAAGGCATGTGCACTGATTATCTATGAATTACCTGAGATTTTTACCCTCCTCAATCCTTGCAGAATTGTGCTTTGCTGATAACCATTACAAGTGTCTCTCCAAATTTTATAGGGATATATATACAAACAACACTATAAACACAGGATAGAGCACAGCCTTGAGGCAAATAGAGTTTCTTGCACTGAACTACGAGGTATTTCTGCTGAAGTAAAGTAGTCATTTCCCAATTACTACGTTAGTGCAAGATAAATATGAGTTAACAGAAGTATCCAGCTGCCAAGCTCAAAAACAAAGGACAATGTCATGTCATAGAGATTTTCCTGCTACTTAATTCTCCTGTCTGCTCCTGTGCAAACACTCACCTTTTTTAATGAGGAAATGGTCCGTAAAGCTGCAAAAATGAAAAACGAGATATACATTCAATTAGCTGTAGTACTGTTGGCATGACACTTCAGGTCAGCTGGAAAGCTTTGAAAAGCAAGACGTTTGTAACTTAAAGTAGAAAATCTGAATGCAAACTCAGCTGGCTTAACTGTGAAGCTCTTTTGGCAAACCACTGGAAAACATAATTGAATGTAGCCCTCCTGGGAAGGAACCCTAATAAACTGGAGGACAACTTGTCTGCTAGCATTTTGATTTTGCTTTCACAGTGTTCAGGTCTTTGTGCAATTACAGAAGTAAGTTTCACTTACAGGAATGATTACCCTACGCAGTTTCAGGTAAGGGCCTGTTTTATCCTCTCCCTGCAGCTAACATCCATCAAAGAAATGGCTTTCTATACATAGCCTGCTTTCCATGAGTTTATTTTCAAAGGTTGACCATCATTTTACAGGCACAGGCGACACCTGAACAATTTACTCTGGCATATTTTTGTGCTTACAACTCATACCAGAGTAACAAATGTGATGAGATGCACACCCGACTGAGTGGCTGCTGTGCAGGCAGAAAACAGAGACACATTTTAGCTGCCAGCCTGTACTGCACCTGCAGGAACACTAGTTATGCCAGTGACATTATGTATCTACACGGGAATAAAAGGTGAGGGACATTGCTGTAGGGGAACTGTAAGGGAACACATGGTCTCAATTCACTACCCGTGACAATCTACAACAGTAATAATCCCCCTGTAGTCAACAGCCTTACAGACACCTTATAAATACTAATTTTTTTTCAGCTGCTTGTTTGCCAGATCCTAGGGTATTTGTGCCAGCAACATCTACTCAGAAAAATGCTGCCACCTGTGATGTGATTCAATGCAAATCCCAGCTTTGCACAGATTTTCCCATTTAAGGTAGGTAATTGTACCAATGCACTGAAAAGACTCCTGATATTCTGTGGCATGTTTTTAATTTGGGTTCTCCATTCCCCCCAACATAGCTACAATCTTCACTCCTCAAAACAATAGGTGCAACATGGGACAATCCTCTTTCTGTGTTTAGTTATGCTTATAGCTCAGGAGAGTATAGCATGCCAGAGCAGCTACACTTGGACCACGCTATACGAAGCACAAGTATAGGCAAGACCTGAAAGAAGACACAGATCTTTTACACTGGACTTTGTTTCCACGATCATTTTCAATGAACCATGCATAACCACTCAGCTAGCAGAAAGCAAGCTTCAAATTCAGATTCCAGCTTGCCTGGGGATTCATGGGATGATATCCTGCCATAAGGGATGGCTACAATCAACTTGGACTTCTGCTGGATAGTGTCTGAGAATCCGGCTCCTGGAAGGTACTTAGTATCACTTCATTCAGGAAAGTCTCCAACACCTCGATTTAAATTAAAAATCATAAGGTTAAACAAATTCCTTGTTGCACAAAGTGGTGGTAGACATTAATTTCTGGTTTAGCCTGTGACATAGCTTATCACATATGTAATGATTACTGTTTGTCAGTATATTACTGTATGTTAGAGTGACACAGGCACATTTAACTCAGGTTCAGTGAGGACCAGGTTTTTAGGTCTGACAAAATCTTTGCTGGCCAGGCTAAGGAAAAAAGCATAGCAACTTACTCATCTTTTGTGGCTTCAGGGCAGCTGCAGGTCAGTGCGACCCCAGAAAGTTGTGGTCGTTCTGGCAAGTTAGGCAAGGTTTAGTACAAACAGTGCACCTCAAAACCTGAGACAAAGCATCACTGAGCAGCATGAGATGAGAATCAAGACTTGTTTCTTTCTTTCTTCCCCTTTTTCACCTTTTAGTATCTCCCAAATCATATCCAAGGCATTAATCTCCTCTGAACTGCAGCAACCTTTAATTTTTTTTGTACTATTAAATTCCCTTACAATTGCTCTGTTTTGTTCCACATTAGTTCTCACAATTCTTAGGCAGAATTAATCCAGTAATTTCAGCATTTCTCCCTCTTTTGTTTGTCCCAATTATGTTAATGACTATGAACATTCCAGAAAAAAAAAAAAAGATACATCTGAAGTGCTTCAGACAGGCTGGCATAGTAGTCCCTGGAGGTGGTTTTAGATGCTACAGATTGGTTTCACATTTTCCTGACATGGTGCAGCACTAAGAAAAACAAAGTCCCAGATGGTACAGACAGTTGTGTTAGAGAACTGAAATTACCCTGTACTTTCTCAGGTAATGCCCTGGCTGCATCTGACAGTGACTGTTACATTCAGGCTTACTTTATATGCCTTTCTTTCACAAACAGGGACATTAGGACTGTATTCAATCTTGAGTACAAATAAAGAAGTCACAGCCATCTATGCGTCCTTGCTTTGTTTTTCACCCAGTCCTATTCCATACCCAGTTCTAGGAAACCATTTAATAGTGCCAGACTTCCTGCACTGACCACAACTACATTGTGTCATCAGGCTTTACTGAGCGTGCAACCAGAACTGCAGAACACTGCCTTCTACATATGACTGTCCTTCTTGGGAAAGGTATTTTAACTGTATTTAATCAGAAAATTAAAAGATTTAAAAAGTGGTTATTTATAATGCTTCATAAAATTCTTAGTAAACTGCTAAGAATCAGATCTCTGAAGGCACTGTCAAACAGGTTTACTTCTTATTTAATAAGTCACTGTGAAGATTATAGTGATTGCTGCTACTCAGGCCTGGAAGATGGAATGGCTGGAACAAATCAGTAACATGCAGTAAACTGTCATATACCATCTTGAAGAGAATGATAGAAGCCAGGAGAACAGGAGCAGCAGCAGCAACATCTCAGAAGAAATATTATAATGGAAGAGAATATGCTAAATAGCACTGAGCCAGCAACAAAAATGTGACGCGACCACACACAAGGCTGAAATCATTATTCAGAAATTCCCACTCAAAACATGAGATAAACCTCTCACTCACACACTTGATATTTCCAGAGTGAGCAACTGTTCAGGAGCACTCCTGATTTTGAGTATAAGGCAACTGGGAAGCAGACTACAGATGGAATAGGTCAACTCTAGCCAAGCTGCATTCTGCTGAAAACTCTACAAATTCTTCATAGAAATAAGTGGATCTGTGCCAGTTTGCAGCAGCTGAAGGCCTTTCTCTGTCATTTTATACATCTTGAACATTAAGATCAAACCAGATTTCATCATATTTAAAGGCAAAACCATTGACAAATAATTTAACAAATTAAGTTCATATTCAAAGGGAAGTAAGGTTATGAAATCAACCTTTCATTTGGCAACTGGTTAGCCAGGGAAAAGCATGAGCAAGCCATTCAGGAGAAATGGTAGCAATCATCACAAGTGTTGGCTCCAATGGAACTAAAAAATTGAACCGAACATAAATACAGAGTGTGC
This sequence comes from Pachycephala philippinensis, assembly GCA_013397055.1. Taxonomy (NCBI): domain Eukaryota; kingdom Metazoa; phylum Chordata; class Aves; order Passeriformes; genus Pachycephala; species Pachycephala philippinensis. Next base: position 800,574 of record VWZT01009613.1, read on the forward strand.
CATCTGTGTCTGATTCAAACAATCCACTCCAAGGTATACAGCCTAACTTTGTGTTAACCCGAAAATTTGTGTCTCTCTGTTGCAGTCGTTATCTATACAGTTGGGGGGGGAGCATTGTTTTGCTTTGGGGGATTTTTTTTTACTTCAGTTCAAGAAAATAGTAATTATTTTAAGCTTTCCTCATAAGTATGAAAGTTGAATCACATTCCCCAGAGTTTACTGAAGTCAGTGAACGTTTAAGTAAATACAGGTAGATTTATTGTTTTTAATAGAACAAAAGTTGGCTATTTCCTTCAGGTTTAGGTGCCCTGAACAGTCACAGGCCAAAACACGAAGACTTGTGTGCTGTTCCTTTGGATATCGGTTCACCCAAATCCTAAATGTAAAAGTTAAGAAATTCCTTCTTCTTTTTTGTTCATTTGTAAAAATGTATTCACTTACTCTTGGGATGCTGCAGAGTATTTTACCAAAAAAAAGTTGCATCATAATATGACACAACAAACTGCAGATCCAGTACTGTGCATTTCCATCCACTCTTCACATTAAGAAAAATAACTGGTGCATTTTTCAGAGTAGCTTGCCTAAATGGTACTAGAGGGCAGGCAGTACTTTTGAATCAAGGAGAGGAAAGCAAATTCTAAAGCCAAATTAGGATGTTCTAAGTAATCCCCTTAGGATGTTCTAAGTAATGTCCCGTTAGGCCTAGGCCAATTACAGTTTCAGATATTATTGCTTAGGAATTATAACTTCATACCACAAAATGTCTGTTCTATTACTCATACAATAATGCATTGCATTTCTAAAAACAATTCTGGATCGTTGTTCAATAAAGACCATCAAAAGGATGCAAAGGTGTATAATCAGGCTTTTATCTTGCTTTAGCAACTTCTAGGAGATTAATATTTCATGACATATATTAAGAGGGTTGTTTTTTTTTCTGAGTTTATGCCTAATGTAGAATTCTCTAAAGTGAAATATTTGCCAGTGGCAATCTCTTTCATACAATATTAGCATATCCAATTCTTCCCTTGTGGGATGTTTCAGCATATAATATTAATTCACAATTAGGTAATGTACTCATTTTAGCAATCTCCTGTGTTCTCATTAATTAAAAACCTGGTACAATCACTTGTAGTCTTTTCAATTTTACTTTGTTTGCTTTGCTTTGACTTTCTTCTTCTTCTTTTTTTTCCACCTACTTTGTTTCCAGAGTGACACTGTTTTTTAGTATAAAACTTCTACCAATGCCTGCCCCATATTCAGCACAGTATTCAGCAGTTACTCACATATGTGGATCCAACAGCTTCGGGCAGGACGGTACTTTTTTTAATTTGGTATGGCGTTCTTATCTATATTAATATAAATGTAACTCTAAAGTAACAATAATTTGGCTTTGCTGTAGGATTTGTTCTATTGTCATCTTTTTCACAATCCAAGGTTCGAAACCATTTCAATTTCCTTTTTTTCTTCTCAGAACCAGTCATGAAGTTTCTACAAAATTGCATTCTCGCTGGAAGTCTCAGGTGAATTGTTCAAATTACAACCTGGTCACCTCCCCGTTATATAGATAATTGTGAGTTGTTACTTAAGCCTTCAAACAAATTTTGATTGACAAAATGAAATAATCAAGTATGAGACATGGAATACTGGAGAATCATCCTTCAATAGGTTTCACTACATGTTCAGTTCTCATGAAAAAAGGAAGGAATCATTGTAATGACTACATGCATAGAGTAGTAGGTGAACAAAGATATAAAACCTGTGTCAGCTCTCAGAGATTACAAACTCCTATTTCATAGTTACTGCTGGCTAGGACAGAGATTCTGGTACTAAAACTCAAAGTTTGGACAGAATTTTCTTTTTAAAAGGTCAAAGCATTTTGTAGCATTTTAGTAAAAGGTTGGGGTTTTTTCTTTTTCTGTAAGTTCGTGCTAATAACTGTATTTCTTTCTATGTCTAATGGCTTGCCTGCAGGATTTCTTTTGCTATACATCTTCTTGTCTCACATTTTTATGACCAAACTTTATGTCAGCGGTTAAAGGATGGAACATACTATTTTAAAGATGAACTTCAATAGAATAAAATACAATTTTTTAAAGGAAAGTAATTATCAGAGCAATATCTAACTTGCAGTCTACCAAACCATAAGGCAAACCCCTTCAAAGAAAAGGTTATTTGTCAAGTTATTTTTTGCTTATTGTGACAGCCCTTTTTTTGTTTTGTTTTTTTTTAATTTTCTTTTAGGATGCTTTTAAAACCAGATTCTTATGAACTAATTCTAAAAGGAATCTTGGAGTGTACATATTTATAACATACTGGCGACAGGTTGCCTTGTGTTTCAGAAAAAAAATGGGGTTAGAGCAAAACTTACAATGGGAGACAAAAAAAAAAAATACACTGGCAACATTTATTTGTGAACTGAAAGAAAACAAGGTGAGAGACCAGATAAGAGGCAGATGGAGAATGAAAGACAAAGGAACATAGCAGTAGGTATTGTAAAAACAGTTGAGCCTGGAAACCCTAATACCCAGAGACTGTATGTTTCTGATAAAGCAGATGAGGCTCAAGAAGAGAAGAAAAAATTAATATATGAAGAGAAAGCAGAAATATGCAGACTGAGGGCCCCACCAAAAATCAAGTTCATCTTAAAAAATTGCAAGCCAGAATATCTCAGGAAAATTAATGAGAAGCACAGGCATCCAATGATCAGGTTAAAACCAGGGAAGGAGTAATAGCAGTATGTGCTTTGGAGAAATTGTGGACATCTCACTAGCCATGAATTTGCAATGTAATATGACAGAGGGGGAACATAAAATCCAAGTAACAAACTCTGGCAGCTAATCACAAAGTAGAGAGAAAACAGTTCCTTACCTACAATCTACATGGCTCTGCTACAACTGTCTCTGGAGTATTTCATTAATTAAGGGTAACTTATAGCCAAAAACATATATATGTGCTGTAAATTGGGAAATGGAGAAAGGAAAAAAAAGAAAAAAAAAGAAAAAAGAAAAATACTCCACATTACTGGGTTAATTTGGGCTGGTTTATGGGACTGAGTGGGACAGACTTAGCAGAAAAGATTGAACAGATACAGTGAGGTTTGGGGGAACTAAAGTAAACTGGCACAAATACTAGAAGCAACAAATGTCCTTGTAAGACGACAGGAGCAGATTCCAGATATCTAAATGTCCTTTTAGAAAATTACCTGGATGCTATGTTACTGTACAGACAGCAACACAAATTTTCTGCTCGTAGGCCTCAATCCGGTTCTTATTTCAACTCCACTAAAAACGCTAAACTCTCCATGATCTCTCTTGGCAAACAGTTCTTCCCCACAGTCAGTAATTTGGAGATATCAAGAAAACCCCAACATACTTTTCCAAGGAAAGGAGAAGGTTTAGGGTGGAGGAGGACCATAGGAAAAAAATATATATAAACAGCTCAGTATTTATACTCATGAACACCAAATAAGGAAGGTATTTGCTAAGCCTCCTCAAGCATTTTCCGACAGGAGGTGGCCCCACCTGTCTCTTCAAGAACTGCTCAGCTTTACCCAGACACATCTCTCAGGGTTTGAACGAGGCTGCAGAGAACCAGCTCACCATCAGCAGTTGTACTGTGCCATCTGCGTGCCTCAGCTTCTAGCCCAAAGTCCCAGGTTCCTGTTCAGACTGAAATGCAGCCCTGAAAAGCAGCAAGACCACACTGGACTGTGATGAACTGAAGGCACTTCAGTATTATCTTCCTAGGATCAAGCTCTGCATAAGGAGCTGCTGCGGGTTGTCTTCCTCTGACTCCCTGGGCTGAATGCAGCTCCCCCGTAGTTGGCAGCACATTGTGGGGAAGAGGAACGGAGACAGTTTGGGCACAGTCACGGCTGCTGCCATGGCAGTGTGGGCACTATCAGCTCTGCATGCAGTAGTCCACTGAACTGGCTTCCTGCAGACTATACAGGAGGTAGAAGTAGGTCACTGGCAAGTTGGTAACAGAAAAGAAAAACTGTGACTGAATGTGCTGTCAAATGAACACAGCAGAAGAGACAGCTTCAGGAAAAAAATCCCATACCAAAACCAAAAAATAACCCCTAACACCACATTCTCAACATACAACAGAATCTTCCAAAGCTCACTTGCCATACAGGGTTCGTAGTCTCAAACAAGTGGTTTGTACTTAACCCTACAAGTAAAGACAATGGTCTTTACACGCCTCTTAAAATGGTGTTTGAATCAGAGGGCCAGAATTGCTGAATTCCCTCAGCAAATCTGTTGGGGGTTGCAAACAGCGCTTCCCCATTTAAAAAAAAAAAAGGGAAGGAAGATTACTCTGTATCCATGGCTACATGACTACACACCATATCATCAATACCATGTCCCTGAGCAGCTGAGAGTGTCTCACATATTTTGGAATTTTAATGAAACCCATCAGGGACTATCTGATAGGTAAAACATCTGGAAATCAAAAATTCAGGCAGTCATATAAAACTCAAGTGAGGACTGCCTCAATTCTCATTTTTGTCACACCTTTATGTATTTTTAAGCACATTTGTACCTTTAAAGTTAGCTCTTCCAAACCTGCTGTCAGAGCAGTTTGGTTATTACCCATTCCCAGCTGATGCTATCAAGCTGACCTGTGGTGAGGCAGGGCTGTCAGAGTAAGTGGATTCCAATGTACAATAGTTGAAATAATAAATGATAGGGGCTATACACCAGAGAAAACTGTGATTATATCATCACTCCAGTGCCCATTAAGCTCAGCAATTTCTAGCTATTTGAAAAACTGAGATGTCATTTCTGCAACGTGTAAGTATTTTCTTGCATGTAATAAAATCCACCATTTTAACACTGATTGCTTCTCAGGACCTTCTCACTGGACTGTTCTCTAAATAACCATTTCAGAAGGTTACTTACCTCTATCAGACTTTTAATTCATAATATGAAGCTATATTGTTTTGGAAATGACAAGCACAGCGACTCCTTTCTGTGTCTGCCAGTGACCACAGCATCAAGATTTATATCAGGAGACTTTCCAAAGTCTGGGAAGTACTCTGGGCTTCTAAATCTCTCACTTTCAGAAATCTCACAAGGACTGGCTCTGAGAAGTTCCCACACTGTCCTCCCACTCTTTGGACTAGCACAGAAGTACAGCAAAACTGTACTTTTAGCATGTATACTCTTCTTCTGCAGCTGGAGAGTGCAGTTAACTGAGTTATCTGAACCTTAGATAGGTTTACAGTTCATTTGAAGATATTTTTGGAAAGCTTTTTTTATTTTTCCTGGGCTGGTTCTTCCTGCATGAACTCCTAAAACATATGGAAAAATGTAAAAGTGAATTTCACCATCTATCTGTATCAGGATGTGCCACACGATCAGGGCAGAACTTAATAGGGAACTGCTGGAAGACTTCCCATTGATTACCCTGGGCTTTACATTAGGTCCTGAGAAATCCAAACACATCTTTTTCTACTCAGCCAACTTCCACTTCTAGTTTTGTGTCAGACAAGTCATGAAAATGAGAACTCAGCCGTGCTGAAGTAAGGGCACCCAGGATAATCAATCAGGGAAGAGATCTTAATACATAAATGCTCTTGGGGAGAAAATTTTAAGAAACTCTTGCATCTTTGACCCTGAGGCACTTAATGAACCCGGATGGAAAGTAATGTTTCTAATTGGCAGAAAAAATGTGCTCAAGAACCATCGGAATGTTCATTTGTGAACTATGACTATGAAATCTGGCTCAATGTAATGAAAAAAAAATCCAGAGCAGGAAACAAAATGTAAACCAGTCCTACCGAGAAACTGATAACAGAAATGCTACGCAACAGAACAGAATGAAAGGACAGACTGCAGATGCAAAATATACTTATATCTTTTCAAAACCAAATAAATGGAGGATAGAAATTATTCAATCAACGCTTGTAAGTTACAAGGAAAGGATGTGTATAAAAATGCTTGCTACTGTTTGTGGGAGGGCAAATTTGCAAGTAGCGTGTCCTTGAAAGCATTAGTTTTTACCTGAAATAAGGGATGATAAGCCAAGCTTGAGCAATTTTAGATTTAATCAAGATTTAGAGCTAAGAAACTGACTACCTAACAGTTGAGACTTCACTATCCCAAATATATTCACAAGGAAAGGTTGTAGATAGCAGAAAGAGATTAAAAAACATTTTGATCTCTCTTTCTAATATTACTCGCTTCAGAAAAGTTCTTCCTGATTTATTCACTGTTAATGAGAAAGGAGAAGGAGGCTTTTTTTATTTAGTTTCTGAACTCATGTGTTTTTCATTAAAAAAGGTGAAATGTGTCTATTACTCAAGATTAATTTCATTCTGACCTGTTAATCCTCACTGGATTATGGGATTCTTTGTTTATGTTCTTCTGTACTTACCTGTAACCATCAGCTCTGAAGTGCCACTGGGCTGAGAAAACAAGTGTTTAAAGGAAAATGTTTTTGTATCTTGCTAACGCTCTGTTTTCCACCAGTTTTTCTATATTGAACCTGATAGTATGATACTTCTCCATTTTCTTGAGTTAAAGTGGTAGCTCAGAAAAAGATAGAAAGGTAACATCAACAACTAGAAAGAGAACATCTTTTCTCTGTTATTTGCTGTTTATTTTCCAGCTGACCCCAGAAGAACGACCAAAAAGGTTCGCACTGCTGTTCTTAGTCCACATCTTCAAGTTATTTCAAGATATTAAGCAATCTACACGTCATTGTGGAAGCCTTCCACTTCCTTTATACTGCTTTTGTGTCAAGATCCAACTTAAATTTTTAATCTTATAGAATGTTAGTACTCAGATTCTGATGCAAGTCTCTCCCAGTCACTATCCAGCAGATGCTGGTGCCCTAGAAATTCTGAAGCTTTGAGAAAACCATTGTGTAGGAGAATCCTAAGATACCCTGTGCCACCATTGATATAGAGCTAGTCCCATATTTCTTTGCTCCATTTTTAGGCTTGTTTCTATTTTATCATCTTCCTTTCCTTTGGTAAAAGTGTCAGTCTCCCCACTTACAGTCCCTCAAATAGCTGCATATATTCTGACAGCTGAAATATCTTATGTCTGAGTTTTACTGCAAAAGGCAACATTCCCGAAGACTACATTTTATGAAAACCCAAGATAAACAGCTTCAAGGTATAGCAAATTTAATCCTTCCTAAGGCCTGATTTAAGAACAAACTTACACTGAGACATAAGGACAAGTAATAGTGAAGTCTGGATGATGAAATCTGCAGTGACTCATTCCTCTAGTAAAATAGTCTACTACAAGTGCTACACATTTTTTAAAGTCAGTAATTTGTAGCACTAGAAAGTTAAGGAAAGCCACATTTACGTGGCATGGAAATAATCTGGATCTAAAATGAAAGATGTGACTCATAATAAATGACAGTTATGTATTAGATTGCATTTTTTTTCTTCCCTCTTCAGTTAGCCAAAAATTATTACGATGTTATTATTCTATTTTTCTGAAGAAATACCTCACTTCCTCCTTGTCTCCTACATTCTCCTTCTCCAGTTCTCAAGTTAGAATACTGAGAAATGTGTAAAATCTATCTTACCATTTACAAAAGCATATAGTTGATTAGAAGAACACTGGAAGCAATAGTGCTGAACTGTAACACACCTTTTCCATCACTAGAGACTCACACATACACACAGAGACCACAACAAATAATCTTCTTCCTGTTGCCTTCCTGGACAATCTGTTTGGTCCCGGCCCAGGGACTCCATATGTTCTAAACTTCCAGGAAGATCCATTGCATCCCACCTTTCTGTCCATGGCAAATGTTTTGGCAAAGGAGTTCTGCCAGAGGAAAAGGGAACGCCTCAGCTCAAGACCAGAAAGATCTTAGCACGGATGTGGACACTACTCTCAGAAATCCCAGTATCTTAATAATCTAAGGATGTCACCCTCCAGAACATTAGGCATGCAAGCACATGAGGTTTATTGATGAATTCAATGCAATCTATGACAATGAGTGAAATGGATACCCTGAAAGGTTTGAACAGGGAGATCAAACAAATTCAGTTATGCTTTGCAAAAGAAATACCCAGAGTTAGACATAGTCCTAAAAAGACTTGACCTCTTTCTTCACTGCTTCAAAAACCTGTTTGGGCCCAGGGCAGAGCTCTGTGGAAACTCAAAAAGTCACGCCTCTGCCTGGGGACCCTTTCTTCATGATCTAAGTTGTATTTCTCTGCTCCCACTGTTAAATAGGACTCTCTGTGATATTGCACATCTTTAAGCAGTTCCTCACCTTGTCCTCCAAAGTCTGCGCTTGGTATTGACACCTCTTTCCTTTGCTCTTGCTTTGCTTGCTGCCCCACAGCCTTTTGTGTCTTTCGGAAGATGAGCCCTCCTATAATATTATCAGGTTTTCATTCCCCCAATACAGAGGTCTAGCTGCTCTATTGTTGTTCCTAGCTATTAACTGAAAGACATATCAAGGACATCCCCACGTCCTTCATGCCAGGAATATGGAGATAGCCCCTGTGTAAAAAGATAAACAACTTGTAAAATGAAATCCGTCTCCAAATTTTAGGAACTAGTGTCCAAAGCTAACACTCCAGAACATCTCATTATATTTTCCATCCTTAATGTTTACTTGACTTTGGATTTGAGGAGAATACCTGCTCTTTAAAACATGGCATCTGTGTTCAGACACCAGGTCCATTAACTGCATTTTCAGAGTAGGCAGAAGGAACAAAGACCGGAGAGACTAATCCTCCACTAATGGAAGATGTCATGTCTCCACAAAATGAATTTGCTGAGGTGACAGCCCGTCTGTTGCTTTTGGTGAAAGTCGCAACACCATGGGTAATAGTTTCTCAGAGCTGAATTACCTTCTCTTATATATGAAAATTAGTCGCATTATAATTGAAGGCATTTTAAAGGCTGCATACTGGAAGTCCTTGGCCAAGTAAAATAGTATTTTCTAGTTGTGAGTTTTGCGACGTAAGCTGCAAGAAGCAAATACACAGACCTTGTATGTCAATGACATTGCCATCCTACGACCTATTTGGGACTGATTTTGTTTTCAGAAACAAATCTAGAGTGATGTCTTCTGTCAAGTTAATTGCAGCCTCCTAAAACAAATAAGCATAACAAAACCCTTTCATTTCTTTTTTTAATCTAATTTCAATGTTTTTGAAGTATTCATAGAAATTTCTATCTTCTAATGGCAGAGATCCCAAAATACATCTCGCAAAGGGTTAGTGAGGACTAAATTTTCTAGACTCTGTAAAATTACCTGCAGCATGGAGAAACTTCAATAAATTAAGTGGTTTACATATGTTAAAACTGGCTTAATGCGTGCATCAAAGCTTTAGTGGTAGAATGCCACAAGAGAATCAATTAATGGGAGTCTATTCTAAGGTGTAAATTAAGACAGCTAACATTAGTTACTTTACATAGCTTCTTGACAGGCAAGTTACTACGTAGTTTCCATTTCCCACTAATAGGGATTAAGTGATAGCAGAACATCTAAGTGAATCAAATTATTTAAGAATTTAAAGTTTATAAAAAGGCCAGAGTATAACTTATACATCAACTCTTTCTTTCAGACCTGAATGTTTTTAAACGAGTGATTCAGAAATTAATAATCAGTGTGGGTTTTGATTCTTCATTTGTTTTTGTCTGGTTTTTTTGAAGTTTTCTTTTTTTCTTTAATATTTCATTGCTGTATTCCTCCACACAAAAGTGGGAAGAGCTGCTGTTTGGTCAGGTGGGACACACAGCTGCATGGCCACTCTTCCACAGCACGGCACACAGCAGGGAAGCTGAAGGAGGATACAGTCTCCTGAGCCTTTTAATACAGCTACCTCCCAAAAGCATGCTTGAAATAAACACAGCAGATGCAGAAGTCAGACATTGCACTGTTGATGCACCTCAGTATGAGAAAAAAAGCTCCCTACTGTACATCAGAATGAACACACTCTAAAGAATTAAGATCATTACTGTTTGTCATGCCAAGAAAAAGGATTTGGGTTGATACGAGTTACTTCTGTCTTTGACACCTGTAGACTCTGGCTTCCCAAGATTTATGGCTCAGATTTTATTTGCCTGCAGTCTCTGACCACTTAATTTAAAGCTGTCTTAGGTGAATACGTCTCATTCCAAGACAATTCCTGATGGCAGGAATGTGATGCTATCGCTCTGTTTTGCATAAGGGATTACTTTCCTAATTTGGGGTTTGGAAAGAGGATAGCAACTAGTAAATCGTTTTGAATGAAGATATCCTTGGACAAATTCTGGAAAGCACTATGGACTGAGGAATCTTTGATCTTTCCACAAGCTCCTCAGGAGATGGGGAGAAGCCAAAGAATTCTTTTTTTGCTTCCCAGTACTACTGTGTGTTGGGTCAAGAGAGAGTTGGTGCCTGCGAATAGCCAGCAGCACACACCCGGAGAAGAGCTTAAGAACAAGATATCAGGAAAGTCACTGTTCTCTAAACCTTTTTACCAGGTGTCAATGATCTATCAATCAGCTTCCCTTTCACTGCATCCCCTCTGGGGGCAAAATTGCTCCCCTCAACACCTGAATGCTCATGAAACATCTAGATTTCCCAAGTATGTCTGGAAAGAAGACAGGGGGAGCTTTTATAGTGAGAAATTTCTTTCCCCTCTCAAGATGCTGGTTCATCCAAAAAACAATTCTATTTTTACCAGAAAGCCTTAAGATTAGTTTTCTTCCCTCTCTAGAAATTATAAAAGTATTTCTAAATGTATTTAGAATTTATAAAAATATTTCCCAGGAGTGGGGAGTGGGAGATTGTTTTCTTCATCAAAGCAAGGTTTTGGTGTTTTATTTTGGCATTATTGTTATTGTTTTATTAAGCTGACTATTAACCACTGCAACTATTTTTGATGTTAAAAAGCTGCATGAAGTATTTTGATAGATAAACAACAAATTTCTTAAATTTTACTTAATGTTTTTTAAGTAACTCTGTCTTAAAATAAAACCATATGATATATTTCATCTGTGAAAAATTTTCACAAGGCAGAAAAAATCTTTCTTCTGGAGATATAACCAAGCAGCAACATACATGCATCTTTTCATGATGATTCTTTCCCTTGTTTTTCTCTGATTACATCCCTATCTATCCTAAAGAGAAGTCTTATTAATGTCATATAGTTGAGTTCTAAAAAACCACATTTCAGGGTTTTAAAACTAAAAGTGGGTGATTTAGTCATGCAGGCAGTCAGATATTTAGGATGTCTAAAAGCAAGCCTGATCTAAGTAAGTTTTTTAAGCTGTTTCTTTAGTTACTGGAAAATTAATATCAGCTGTACAGGGTGTTGGTTCAAGTACAGGGTGTTGGTTCAAGAACAGTGTCTAAAATATATGGGATTAATTATCTTGAAGACTCGCCTGCAGGCTGACTACGGAGCATGCCAGGTAAATAGGTGAGACTAGATGAACAACTGTGAGATATCTAAAGTTGTAAGAGACTAATGCCTTCTCCCCTTCCCAATGAAATTAATGAAAACATGGAGGATTCTTAACAGTATTTGAGTAAGTTTTTTTAATTCCTAAACAATTTCAGGGGTTTTATCCTGCCTTATATTTTTGACACTGCCTCTCACTGACAAAAGAAAGCTGTTGTTTTCCTAAATAATTTGATTTTATTGTTTGAACTAGGCATCACCCAGCAAACCTGGCTGAGCTGTCACACTGCCATCACAGGACCGTATGGGAAAAAAAGAGAATATTGTTGACCCCACTTCATGGAAGAAGACATGAGGGCACATATAAATGAAATGGTGCTCCAGGTCTTCCAAACCTTTGAGAAATTAGCAATAAAATACCAGATTGTTGGTAAACTGTTATTAGAAACAGAAACTAAAATTAAATAGTAGCTCAGAAGATATCCCTCCATGCAGCTATATAAAGACTCTGAACTGAGGAGTTCATGGATTCTTTTTCCAGTACTGCTTATTTTCTGATTGTGAGTGATCTCTTAAATATGCACACTTGTTAAACATATTTATGTAGCAGATTATGTCAAAATGAGTAGCATAATTCTTAATCAATGCAAACCTGGTTTTCCCCTTTCTTTTCAGTCCCCCAAAATAATGGGAGAAAAACAACCTCTATTAGAGAAATCAAGCATCTGAAAAGTAAAGCCAAGTCAAAAGTAGCAGAATCAGTGCTACTTTATGTTCATCTTCCATGTCTAAGGTGTCAACCTTTCAGTCTCTGTTCTTTGAAAGGGAGCACAAGAACTGTCATATAATAGTCAAGGGATATTAGCAATGAAAGCACTATAATTTAAATAAAAATAAGAGTTGTGAAACTGATGTTGCAGCTGTATGATCTCCAGTTAAGTTTTGTTTTGTATGCCAGGCAATGATATTTCATTCAGCAACTCCAAACCAGATGTGAGTGATAAAATTCAACACACCTTGTGTTTAGACCCCTGGCAAGACACATAGACTGAGGGGGTATGTGGCAGGCTGCCTCGATGACTGACACAAAGCAAATGTTAGATTTAGCATGGCTCCATTTGATGACTGACCCAGCAGAACAGCACCTCAGTGGGCTGACAGTCTTTTTTATATCTCCGCTCTCTCGATTACAGCGTCACATCCCATTTAGCACTCCAAATTCACAGTCATTTACGGACACCACCCAAGCCTAGGCAGCCAGCTGAAAGGATACAACTGTCTGGTTGTTATTATTAGCCATCAAAGTTCTGAAACATTGTCATCTTGTGGCAGGTTGAGGACATAACAAGGGAAATAGCCGCTTCTCCAGGGCATTTCCCTGGCTCTGGAAGCAACCAGCATGCCTGGGGAGATTTTGAGTGCAAGGAACATGTAGAAATTGCAGGGGAGTTTCCTTAGTGCCACAGTGTGGGCACTCTGGGACAAACTAATTCACAGCTGGCTTACATCACTGGATCAGGTCTTTAACTTGTAGCACTGTGTGTTCATTCCAGATGAACCCAATGCTCATTAATACAAAGCAATTCAGCCATTAGACCCTCTTGCTTTTTCATCTGAGGAAGTGCCAGCAGTTTGCATATTGATATCTCACTACATGTGTAACTAGCCAATAAAAATTAGACCTGACAGAGGTTAAAAGGTGAGTGATAGCAGCCTAATGCTAATAACTGCTGTACCATTCGACATTTTGCTTGGTTTTAGGGGAGATCCTACTGGAATAGCTTTGCTATCTCAGATTTGCACTGTCACATGCCTTCTTCCAGAGCATCTGAAGGACATGCTAAACTCAGCACAGTTCTTCCCAGAGATTACGCTGTGTGCACTCATTATCCAATAGAACAGTGTGTCACCTAACCTTGAGTCATCACTGAGTCTTAGCGTCTTCAAAACTCAGCGCCATAACTTTCTACTCAGAGTTCCTGAGTCATACAGGAGGAAAGGAAAGGAGAGACACACCAAAACTTCACTTTACACAAACACCTATTGACATGCCCAGGCTAAGGGCACATCTGTCAGGGTGCATATAGACACATCTGGCCCCACAGAGAAGGAAATATTCAAACGTACCCAGCAACGTACCAATGCAGCTATTCAGATCTTAGAGTACAGGTCTGGATTCAGCAAATTTGATTGCCAATGTCAGACTGCATGTCTCCATTGCCTATGACAACCTAGGTTTCAGCAACATGTGTGTCTGCCTTCTCCCATTGCCGTATCTTTGCTAACACATTTGTAGTGGAAAACAGGACTTGCATAAGCCTCCAAGCTCTTTCGTATGAAAGCAAATTACTTACACTAAAAATTACCTCACAGCATCACATCTAGATTTAAAAAGCACTTGAAGGTTTTACTACTTCCTAAAGAGTCAAGCCCAAGGCTATTTGGTTCACTTCGTAATACATAAGAATTTCCATTTTCATATGTCACCTGATGGTGGACTGTGGATGGAAGACTCATGGAAAAACTAATGATAGCCTCTCAATAGGTCCAGTAGAGAATGAAAGCAAACGGATATAGCTGTTTTTTCCATTGGAGATACATGCAGGCATGTGTATGCATAAACTGAGACACACAGAAATATCACAGACAGAGAACACAACAGAATGGCAAAGGCAGCTAGTCATTGTATGACCCTGACCAGAAAGAAACCCAGGAAAGCTTTGTGAGGGGAATGCAGACTGAAAACCAAAAGAGTATGGGCAGGAATTATACGAGAAAGAGCTTTCTGCTCTTTGATTTCTTCTGATCTGGGAAGACAAACTTTTATATACATTAATAAATATGTTTTAACAAATCAATGTAAAATTCGCTTCTACCTAAAGATTTTGTCTCAATAATAGCAACCTGCAGAAACTTAAGTTTTTGCCAAATGCTAGGACTGCAAAAGGGAGAGATGTATCACATTAAGGCTCATGTCTAAGACTCCTAAACCACCTGTGAGGAACATAAAGTCAGAGTTCTGTGCTAACCACGGTCAGACTTGGACTTTCTGGGATCACTCAGCCACATGACCCTGGCCTGGTTTAGGAAGGTAGGTAAAGATTCTTTATGCCACTCTCAGTAGAGGAGAAGGTATCTGGCTGTGAGTAACGTCAGAATTGAAAGTCAGATAATATCTGAGCTGGCATAAAATCTAGTGCATAATTGCCTGCCTCAAAAATCCCTTGAGCACACTGGAAAAGTAAGGGTTACTTTGAACCAGTTCCGTGCCATACCATATGGCTGTGACATTTTAAATCCTACATTTAAATCCTGGTTCTAAAACCATATTTTCTATTCCTTGTAGCCACAGCCTAAGGAATAAAAGAGCAGGAAAACACTGCAAAGATAGCAGCCGGCTAAGAGGCAACATTAAAGCAGAAATATGCCTCAAATCCCATCCCTCTCTGGGGTTTATTGAATATAAATAGAGTAGCAGGAACAGAACTGAGATGCCTCAAGCACTCCTGCATCGTGTTTATTATCTGGCATGATGCACATTTATTTATTCCACATAAAACAGAAGCTTTAACAGAGGGAATGAGAACATCTTCAGTCTGCCCGCAGTAGTTAATCCCAGGTTCAAATCACTTCAGAAAGATGAGAAAAGTTAAATCCTTCCCATCATCACCATGAAGTCTGAGCTATAATTAGTAGGTGAACGATTAAAAGAGGAATGAGATGGAGATAGAGTGAGCACTTCCAGAGATGCTCCCTATGAAGCCCAATTCAACAAGCAGCACTGGAGCATGCTTCCCAATCAGTCACAGAGGGAAGCTAAACAATTTGGGAACCCAGCTCAGATCTCAGGCCCTTAGGGAGCTCCACTGTGACAGCATTCTGCACATGTGCCCTTTAGCTATCACCCGTGTGAGGCACTAAGAAGCAAGACTACTAATCCAAATTTTGGATCTATTAAGAGCACCAGTGAGGTGGATCCTCAGTTTCAGATGCTTTGGGACAATAAGAACCCAATGCCTGCATGAGAGCAATGAAATACAGCCACTGCCTGCTGCAGCCTTGGAGAGCACCAGCTCTTCCCTCTAACTGCAAAATTTCACTGTGGATTCTTGCCTATTGTGACTAACTTGTAGCATTGAGGTCATGCATTTGGGTATGAGAAGGTGGATATTTTATAACATCCCAGACAAACCTCTTGTGTAAAGTCTGTCATGACCAATAAAGTTTCACCACGGAGGAATTATGATTCAAGGAGTTTCAGGACTAAGGGAAGCAAAGGAGAATGTGTTCACTGCTTAAAGGACAGTCTAAATGTTATTTTTCCGAAGCCATTCATTAATTTTTTTTTCACCCATGAGAGTCATACTCCTATAAATGCTGTCTCATATATTTAGAGGCATAAAAGGTGACCGGCCCCTACTTAAATGAATGAAAACAATGCTCCTTTCTAATCAGATTTTAAAGGAGATCACTAATCAGCAATTTTTGAATGAGGAACTGTAGCCAGCTAATCCATATCCTGTGATACCTTCACCTTCCCATTTACCTTCTCACTGCCATTGCTCACATGGTTATTTAGCCGATCAGATGCTGAAACGTTGGGTTGGCATTTATTCAAGCAAAGTAAGCATTTTTATGCAGACCAAGGGAAAACACCTAAACAGTACTAAAGCAAAGAGCAGATGTCTGCAGTTTATCTTCCTTGATTTAATTTCAATAGAATTTACATGAGGTTCTCTTCATATTCAAGTTATCACATTAGGGAGTCTGGGCTTGTGGTGAAGAGTGACAGACATTTGAGAAATTTGTCCAGCATTTGTAGAGGACAAGCTTACAGATACAGGCAGAGAAATCAGTGGAGTGGAGTTCATTCACTCTTCCAGAGCTGGAAAGGACACGGCGGATTGCTTTTGGGTTAGGTTCAGAGTTGATATTCTTTTCAAATATCTCATCTGATGCAGCACATAAAACTTCTATATTAAGTCAAGGCTCTTTAAGGTACTTAGCCTTTAAACTGTCTTAGCTAAGTATCTCTGAGGGTTAATATTTTGGCTTATCTTGGAGGGGAATTTTAATGTCATTTACTTTAATTAATTTTCTGAACAGCTGTTAGCCACCGCAGTCAGAGAGTCCTGAAGGAGTTAGGACACTAGCTCTACTTCCCCTTCCTAACTCTTGCACTACTCTCTCAAGGCCTTAGAGCAGATAAAACCATATTGTCTTCACTCATCTCCAATGCTGGAAGGGAGGCTGAGAGGTCAGGATTATATAAATAATCCTCTCATTCCTCTGGCAAATCATGCTACTAGTAGCAAAGCAAATGTTCATCTTCTTTGGAGCTGATATTACAGACTTGAAAGATGGCTGCTATCCTGGCTGCTGCAGCAATTATTGAAGTAGACTTGGTGTCTGGAGTCTTTCAAAGGCAGCCCATCAAGTGATATTTTACTTTCCAGGTTAGAAGTTAAGCATATAAGTGTAAAGTGAGCAAGAGCCAAGACATGCTACCACTAAAGCATGCAAAATGCCATCTGTCAGTGGTGCGCAGCATCTCCAGGAGGCAGTGGTTTCTATTTCATGCCGAGTTCAGAGTCCTGTGAAACTGCAAAGCATCAATATCCCTTCCGTGCATCAGCACAGCCCTGCTGTGTGCAATTCGGAGTCTGGCACCCTGCAGTACCAACCCATGATGGGGACAGTCTCCACAGCTGACAGATGTGCACTTTTACAGTCCAGACTTTAAAAGGTGGATGTGCAGAACAGGGAAGCTTTCCCGTGCAAATCCAGTATGAGCTAAGGTACCCAAGCACCCTGTCATACAAACAGTGTGTATTCCCACAGTGTGCAGCTCTCTAAGACTGCAGAACACACAAGGTGACCCTCCTTGGTGGGCATGCATTATGTTCAATCTGTCCATTTGTTCTTCTGTCAAATGAGTAATTTCTTAAGAGCTAGTCTTTATTTTTTCTCTTGCCATAGTGTTTCTTGTGTGGTAAATTACAGTACCAGCTCCAGAAGAGCCAATGACTTTCATATTACTGTGAAAGCAGACACAAAATACGTGCAGTATCACAACTGCTCTCTCTCCACAAGTAATACATGACATCAGATTTCAGACAAGGAAGATTGTTTGTTCAGATCCCAGAACAATTTTTATTTACTCTGGCACTAGTGGGCTCACTAAAAACACATACTAATTCAATTTAAAGAAAAAAAATAATCTATCAACTTTCCCATTAAATCTTAGTTGCCATCTGTCCAGGCCATTGTAATTCAAACGTTTTTTCCTTCCTCCTCTCAGATAGAGCTTTTGCTCTCAAGTACCTGTTGAGGAAAGAGCTTTTACTTTCATGAATATATATGTATTCATGTGTATATGAACATATGAATATGAAAATACGGAAACACCGTCCATACGTAATCAGACTGTGCACTTTACTCATTGTGCTGCAGTCTTTCGCCATGAGTGTCATTAAAAAAAGCCTTTTAGCAGAATCTTTTAGCTTATTAAAAACTGTGTTATAATACATTTCCTACTGACTAGTCTACAGGTATCCTGAGACAGTGGTAATCAAGCATTTCACATCTGCAGCTATATTATATACCAAAAAGAGAGGATGTGTACATTTGACTCTGGATTTTAGACTTCCAGTGAAAGACTGGTCCCATCCCCAAAAGCTTAATTCTAGTCCAAAACCCCAATAAGTGGGAGAAGGGAAGCATTGTTAAACACAATGTGGATATGAGGGAAAGCAACACAAACAACTTGCTCAAGATTACAAAGGAAAACAGGGACAAAGGAAAGCTTTGGTAATTGAACCCAAACGTTCTAAAACACAGTTCAGTTGCTTTAATGGTAACTTTTTTATTTTATGTTGTCTTTAATTCTTTTCACTTCACTTACATATTATGGTGACAGCTGCCTCACAGAAATCAAAAACTGGGTGGAAAGCAGGTGTCAAGAATTTCTTGAACAAAAAAGCAAGCAAAACAAGAGATTTTCACTTTCTCCAGGATGCATACTGACTTGTCTGCTGTCTTCATCACAAGAACACCACACTACTTTGATAGCTTCTCCAGTTCTTTTAAAGAGACCATTTTTATAATTGATAGTGTTACTGTGTAAAGTAATCTGCTGCCAAATTAAAGATTAAACCAAAAGTAAGCCCTGAGTCAGTGTGAATGTGTATATTATTCAAAGATCCTGTTTATTATAAGGGTAATTGTACCCTTTAATGCCCCTGAAGTGTAGAAATATTCCAAATCAAAGAAATGACTTTATCATAAATTATATTCCCAGAAGAGATGAGTCTTAATTGTCATACCAGAATAGTCCACCTCAAACATTTTGAAAAAGGAAAAACTGGATGATCTGCACACATTTTAAACAACTCTATTTCACCTCATATTTTTCTTTGTAAATTTGCAAGCGGGCGACTCATACATGTTTTCAACCTTTTCTTCATTAACAGGAGAAGGAGAGAACTTCTTTCTTATTCAACACACAGTCCAGCTGAAATCCAGCACTCGAGTAGACAGCAGAGAGGGGAAAGAAATAAGCAGCCCAGGAAACCTGCAAAGCACTAACCTTAAAGTACAGCTGGTTAAAGAAACAGTTTATTGTCCTGGCAGCAGGCAGAAAATTATCTGAGTGCTATCCACTGGCATTCCCAGAAAGTGCAGTATTAAAGGCTTCACTGACCTGGAAGAGAGGAAGCCTGGGCTCTGGCCACAGACCAGTGGGGCTGTGTGACCTTCTGCTCTGCACCTGGTTCCTCTGACTTAACACCGATACCTACGTGTGAACTAGTCACTGCAAAGTTTATTGAGAGCAAATGAACTCATCCAAATGAGATGTCTCAAGTATGGCCACAAAACCCCATCCTGAAATTGCTTTTCTCTCTGTCCATTAAGCAGAAAAAGACTTCTTGGCAGCTTGCTTAGCTGAGAAGGTGTAAACTCAGTGAAACAAATAAGGGCCCAGCCTCTTCTTCAGGCTTTTATAGCAAGTAGTGTATTTGTTAGCCATGTGTCACTCTATACTAAGATGTATAGGAAAGGAAGACACTGAGCTGTTACAGAAGGTTTGGAGGAGGGCCATGAAGATCAGAAGGCTGCAGCACCTCTCCCATGAAGACAGGCAGAGAGTTGACATGCAGAGGTTTGGGGTTATCCAGCCTGGAGAAGCAAAGGCTTTGGGAAGATTCTTATAGACGCCTCTCAGTACCTAAAGGAGGCTAATAAAATTAATACAAAGATATTTTTTACCAGGGCCTCTAGTGACATAACAAGGGGCAACAGTTTTAAGTTGAAGAAGATAGATTCAGGGAGAATATATAAGAAAGATATTCTTTACAATGAGGGTTGTGAGGCACTAAGACAGGTTTCCCAGTGAAGTTGTGGATATTTCACAATTGGAAATGTTCAAGGTCAGGTTCAATGGGACTTTGAACAACTCAGTTTAGTGGAAATGCCCCTGCCCACAGCAGGGTAAGTAGAAATAGATGACCTTTAATGGTCCCTTCCAATCCAAATCTTTCAATTTTTTAATGATTATTTTAAAAAGCAATGTCTTAAAAATACCACAAATTCAATCAAATTTATGGTCAAAATAACATTCCTTTAAGACTTGGACTTGTGATGTTTGTGATGTTTCATCCCAATGTTCCTGCCCTCATGAGCTCCTCTCTTTGTGATATAAATATGTAGCATTACTGCAGTATGTGGGAAGGCTATTCGTGGCATGACTGGCTTGCAGTATTTTGGTTGCTATGTATTCACATCTCATTGCCCTGCAACCCTGGTTTTGTTAACACATCTCTGATATTAATTTTAACAGTTGTGCACATGTTCTTAAAGGCTACTTTAGTACAAGGCCCCTTAAAGCTTTTGAAGCAAATCAGTGCCTTTGAGAAGTCACAATTTACAGGCACACAGGAGGTGTGACAATTTTGCCAGCTGGATCTGAAGGAAGGAATGGAAACAAGAACACTTCTCCTTAATTTAAATAAGGACTGACCACTGGTAATTATTTATGGATCTCGGTTATGTCCAATGAGTGTGTTCTCTTTTTTTCAGGGACCCTGAAATGCAGGTGTGGTACCTTTCATCTGAGGAAGGAGTATGGTCCTGATCCATGCTCCACGTTTGAACCCAGCTGCCCAACAAGTATTGCCCAGAAAGGCAGAAACATGAAAGTGTGGTCTGAAAAACCTTGCAAACTCACCACTTAAAGAAAACGTGGATCCTGTCCCTAATTTGCCCTACCTTGAAACAAAATCTCTAAAATCTTGTACAGCCTTGGAGTAATATTGAAAAAAGTCCTGTGGCCAATGTATCTCTTGGCCAATAAAGTATCATCAAGACTATTTGAGAATTCATTTGAAGACATGGCATATTTCAGTGGGGAAAAAAATTGTTAAAGGTCAAAACAGTTTTTCTGCCATTTTCAAAACAAAA
This sequence comes from Pachycephala philippinensis, assembly GCA_013397055.1. Lineage (NCBI taxonomy): Eukaryota > Metazoa > Chordata > Aves > Passeriformes > Pachycephala > Pachycephala philippinensis. Next base: position 821,416 of record VWZT01009613.1, read on the forward strand.
TAATTTTTGGTTCAGACTGACAGTTGCCTCAGCACTTACCTTTAGTTTTTTGTTTTGGATTTTTAAAAAATATTTCTCAAATTATCAGCAGTGAAATATTTTAAGCCTTCAGATTTTTAGAACGATGAGCAATGTCCCTCCTAAAGAAATCATTTCAGGTCAGTGTGAATGGAATTTTTTTCAGTCAGTGAACTGAAAAATCAATTATTCCAACAGCCACTGCAGTGAACAACTCAAGGGCAACGTGAGACCAGGAGACAAATTGGGAAAGAAGAACGGACTGATCCTGCCCTAATACTTTTCAATAGAGTTCTACCTAACTTTTTTTCAACAGGTTCCCTGTTAAAGCTTCCAGTTGAGTCACATATCTTGCTTAAACCTTGCTAGGGTTGGCGTTAACAAAAATGAGCAAACAAAACAACGCAAGAAAGAAAATGAAAACAAGGAAGTTCCATGTCTGAAACTGGAAGCTGAGAAGACTATAAATATATTTTCATTATTTATTTGAATAGAAGCCACCTTGAGAAATATTTTATCAATATTTAAATACTTCTTCAGATGCATAACCTTCTCTTACCTCTTCTTTTTTTCATCTCATTTACTATAACTAGATTGGGAAACATTTAGAGGATATAAAACAAAGCTTCAAGACAGTTGATATATGATTATACTGATGTATAGCACTGCAGAAAAACAGAAGTTTTGTTAACATGTGAGTTCTCCCAACAGCAACACAAACCAAATCCTGTTCTTTTGTTATAAATATAGGTAAGGATAGCAATTCTGTTTTCTCCTCTTTGTGCACACAAGGTCAAATGAAAAAAATACAAGTCCCATCAAACTCAAGATCCAATCTCGCATACAGTAGGTCACCTAGTTCTGCATGCACCAATATATCCTGTTATCAAAACATTTTGGTATTTAGGGGGGAAAATCTATTTCTAATTTCATTTTTCACTTCTCATTATTTCCCTATTTGTCTAAAGCAAAAGTTAAATTGATTTCAGTGTAGGTGCACTAGCCTGAGAAGTAGTCCAGATCTGTGTCTATAAAGTGGTAGGATCACATGAAGTTTGCCATCTGGCCATGGGGCATAAATGTAGAATTAGCATCATGTTTTAGCACTTGTGACTCCCTTGCTTAGATGAATTTACAAATAGCTTAACATCCTGCAAGATTTTGAAGTAGTCTTCTTCCATAATCCTGCTAAAGATGAAAATAATTGAGGTGCCAGAATTAAGTGACCTAATTCTCACATGGGAACAGTATTTTCCTACTGCCAACACAACTTGTTTGAAATAATTTTTGGATTCTGATTTCAAAAAATCTAAGGCCGTTGAACAACCTTTATGAAAGAGTAAAGGATAAGGATAGTAAATTAATTTTCATTTAATTGAGGATCAATGCCTTTTGCCTTTAAGCAATACCACTTAAAAGTCAGTCTGTTGCCTGAAAGTAATGTGCTTTTTATTGTTTGGCATAACTCCAAGGCTTGTTATACCTACAAAAACTGGAAAAAAATTAAGAACTGTTTCTGGTTCTTTTTAGTCTGTTTACTTCTACATTTGTATGCACTCTGTGTATCTTCAGTTTCATTATTTTTCATGTTTCTATGACTCTTTCACACTAAAATAGCAGAATGAAAATCATGACTGTAAAGCCCCTAGAATTTGCAGAGCAACCACAGAGCAGAAATTTTATCTGATACTACTTTTAATGCTTTTTTAAAATAAATGAATATATTTCAAGTTGATAGGTCTTTTTAAATCCTTCTGCTCTGATAATCTGTATTTCTGATTATCTCATGCATAAGTACCAGCCTGAATTTTTCAAAGCGAAACATAATTTTCTTATTTTCTGCAAAGCTTTGCAACATGCAGTTTTGGGATTTTCCCACTGATGTTGAGATGAGGATTTATATGACATTTTTAAGTTCTGAGAGTGACTTGATTTTCTTCTTCAAACTCCCCAGGTAACTTGTCTTCTTTTAAGCCATCTCTTTCATGGCCCAGTTCAGCAAAAGCATTTAAGCACAGGTTTAATCCTCAGTAAAGTAAAGTAAAGTACATAAATATGTTAATATGACTGAATGTCCTAAAACTAACACCAAAATGTGTGACCATTCTATCCCCTTTTGACTTCAAAAGACCAGTGGTCCAGATATTTTCAGAAGGGCATCATATTCATTTAATTAAAAAAAAGAAAAAAGAAAAAAAAAAATTTCCTTGATCTTTCAGATCCTGTAAAGGCAAAACTATTTCCTTCTATTACCCAATCGCATATGAGAATAAAAGTAAATAGCTTTCATGGTTTTGGCAATGAAATCTTATTCTTTCCATCTGATAAAGAGAACTCCATACTGAAAACTGATACTCAAAGTTACCACTGCTTAATGTATTTAGATTCACCATCCTTAGTAGTCAGAGCCAGCTGAGAATTTTCCAACAGAGTAGTGCTCTGCTGGAAAACACTGTTTCAGGGATGAAATATGCTACTTTTGGAAGTCCGCTTCTCCCCTGCCTGCCCCAGCAGGACCCTGCCCTTTGCTGTGCCTATGGGATTGTGATGAGAAGGAGCAAGTTCAAGAGGGGCAGTGGGACGTGCCTGCCAAGTCTCATGATGGTAAGCAGAACTGAGAGATAAGATTAACAAACATTTTGGGAACTAACTATATTTCTAAGAGCCAGCTGGACTGGGCCACCTGCAGCACTGCTCTGGTTTCAATGAAGTAGCACTTTATGCTGTTAATTTCCTCATTCTTCTTTACTTATGATATCAGGATCACTGAAAAGATACCGCACACTAAATTTTCATCTGCAAATTGACCCTAGAGTTTTTCAATTCCTGTCATAATTATTCCCTTGTACAGGAACAACCAACAGGATTTGTTGACTATAGATCAAATTTAGCAATGCTTCACACTTTAAAGCTACATTTTTATGCCTTAATCATCACAGAATCATAGAATGGTTTGGGTTGGAAGGGACCTTAAAGATCATCTCGTTCCAGCCCCCTGCCGTGGGCAGGGACACCTCACACTAGACGAGGTTGCTCAGATCCCCATCCAACCTGGTCTGGAACACTGCCAGAGATGAAGCATGCACAGTTTCTCTGGGCAACCTGAGGTGAGGTTTGTCTCACCACCGTCACAGTAAAGAAATTCTTCCTAACATCTAATCTAAACCCACTCTTTTACTTTGAGGCCAGTTTCCCTTGTCCTATCACTACATTTCCTGATGAGGCGTCCCCCTTTGGCTTCCTTGTAGGCTCCCTTCAGATACTGGAAGGAATCTATATACAATAATAAAATATGTACTATTACAAGGCTCATTTGTAAATGTATTAATTTTTGCAGGTCCTAGCAATCTTTCCTTTCATTTCTACTAGAATCTCTGCTTGATTTTTTTCCCAGCCTTTAGAAATGGAATATAACCACTATGGACACTAGGAAAGCATTAGCAGAAGAGATCATCCAGCTCTCAGCATTTTGTGAAAGTTCTGCCTTTCCCATCTAAAGAATTTAAAACAATATTACAGTTTTGTAAATTTCTACACCTGCAGTTGCTTTCAAGGATTGTTTTGGTTTTAACTAGAAAAACTTCTAGAAACGGATGTCTCAGAACTTGGCCAATCACCCCAAGGGGTGGATGGCCGAGGGACCAATTATTTTATGTCATTCAACACGCTTCTGCGTATTAACGTATAAAAGCTGTTCAATCTTTCAGTAAACTACCTTACTTCGGATCATCTCTTGGTAGCGTGGACTTTGTTGTTTTATACCTGTTTGGGGTGCTACAGTGACAAACCACTGCTTACAGTATCCTGTATTGCTGGGTGTGGATGATTGTCCTTTTTTTTAGGATGGATGGGCAATTCAATGTTTGTATTTCAGGATCCTTGGGCAAGCCCTTAATGTTGTTTACAGAACATTTTTGTAAAGTATATTTGTAAGTGTCATGCTGAATAATGGCTAATAGGGTTAAAAATGGTATGGCATTTAGAAACATTGCAAGATCAGAACTTTTCACAATTAATAATACAGGGGGGGAAAAAGTCATAGAATGCTTTATGGCAGTGTGCATTTACTGTATGTCTATGTTTGTGCTGACTGCATTTATGTTACATTAGCATGAAAATCATGCCACTAATGAGATACAGTGCATTTTAAGAAACATTAACAATGATCTTTGAGAAAACCCAGAATGTAAATTCCCCAATCCACTGTCAAAAAAACCCACCAGAACTATTCATATTTTCAAATGTCACATTGCAAAGGTATCCTGGGTTCTTTTCAACAAGCAAGCATTGTATATAACAGTCTGTGCTGCTGAAATTACCTGGCAATGACTGATGTTCCATGATCATTGTTCCTGCAGTAAAGCTGGGAATTCAGAAATTCAGCAGTCAGCATCTGCTTAGCCACATTTGATCATCAGGAGCAGCAGTTCTAGGAATATATGCCTAGTCCTGCTAACTCTGTCTTGTCTCCATCTCCACAATAAAACGTTTTCCCCACCTACAGCCTATTTGCTCACACTTAATTCAACATGAAGCATCCATTGGACTCCTGCATCACCTCTCCAATGAGAGAGGATTATTTCTTGATTTGCCTTGAAGAAAAGCTGTAACTTTTCCAGACTGGTCTGTGAGTTTGGCTGATAATGAGATGACCACTCCTTTTCTAGATATGAATGATTCATTTTAGATCAGAAAGATTCAGTTTAAATTACATTACATTACATTACATTGCTCAGCTTACAATGCACTGCTTGCATTGCAGGTTCCCTTGGTATTTTTGTTTAAAATACATATCAAAAAAGTCATTATTTGCTACTTTATTTAAGCCTGCCATATGCTGACATGAAAAGACAGGTTAGTCATAAAACTAATTTTCTTTAGGAAAAAAGGTGATGGGAAGCTTACAAAATCCACCTTGTGGTGAAACCAATTTTAATAAAAGTATTTTATATCTTCTATAAATATAAATATAAAATTCTTACTAAAGCAGGTTAAGAAATTGCTTCTTTTTTTTCTGAGAAAAATATAAAGAGAGAACTATCATTTTAACTTTAAGTTTAAAACATGCCATCCAATACTAATGCGTAAATCAAAAGAACTTGAATTTAAGTGCTTTGCTTTTTCATATGTACATTAAATTTAATACAAAAAGTGAAGTTTTAAGCATTTTGAGTACCTCTTCAGACCGCAATAAAGTTAAAACATACATCATTAAGTCACTGAGACTTGTCTAAGGCTTGTAAGTAACCATTGCCATGCCTGTTAAACAGAGGTCCACAGGCAGAGCAAAACTGCTAATCACCTTCCCAAAACACTTGAGATAAAATAACTTGAAAAAAATCAAATTTCTTATTAATTTTGCCTCTGTGTGCTCCAAATTACAGAAATTGCAATGTGCATATACTTTACTGAGGCGTTCAAATATTGACAGGCTGGTTTAGCAGTCCAGTCTAAAGGCTGTACCCTGACAAACTCTGTGCCTGGGTACCCTCAAATGACTACACAGGAACTGCAACAACTACAGGGGTATGCCTGCCCAGAAAGGACAAGTTCATTGGCATTTATTTCACTCAACAGAAATGATGTCTCATTCAGAATTTCCCTAAGCTTCCAGTGGACAGGAAGATGCATGGTATATATAATGCTCCTTTTTCTGCCCTTTTCTACTTTTGGCCAGTGTCAGAGTTGGGATGCTGAGCTAGACAGAGACTTTGGCTGACCCTGGCTGACTGTTTTGATGGATCTGGACCATGGCTCAGCTAATTCTGGTGTCCTGATACTTAGGTTCAACAACTAGTTGGATTTAAGGTTTATTTAGATATGAAATTTAAGGTGTTTCCCCTGAGTTTTTGCAGAAACAAGCCACCTCCTAAAAAGAAGGATTCTAAAAGTTTTCTTTGACAGCAAACTGAAACCTTCCCTATTGCCCATGCAGCTGTCAGCCTCTATTCCATGTCCTAACCCTGCCAAGATTTGCTGCTGTCTTTTATGAACATCAGAATTGCTTTAGTGCTGCAATGTGCTAAGAAGACATGCCTTTTTCAGGTAATCTAGATCCATCAATCTGTCCAAAACTGGTACATCATCCCACAGCCAGTAGTTTATTTTGTGACAGTAACAGGCAATAAAATAATGCAGTGAAATGTCTTAGTGTGAGGAGTATAGTTCAGTATAGGTTAATAAAGTCTAGGTAATTCTTCATGGCACATTATTTATCCACAGTAATTTACTAGGTAGATGTGTGAAATCCCATCGTAGTCAGTTGAAATTTATGTGCTGGGTGGTCTTTGGCTTTTCTTAATTTATAGCTTCAAAGGACATTTACTTTCCCCACAGCAATTGAATGACAGCCAGGAGTTCTAAGAATTGCATGATTTCTGGTGAAAAAAACGAGGTGCTGATTAATGATGACCTCTTTTACAATGCAGAGTTGAGAAAAGCTTTTAAATTCCTGCTTTCCAGAAGTGATGCATATCCTGTTGAAAGCACTGTAACGGTTAGAAATATTTTGGGAATTAAAACACTTTTGAACAGAGACTTGAATGGTTAAAAAAATACGTACATAAATAGAAACACCTACCTAAGGCAATTTTAAGAAGAATTTAAGCTAAACTACTGCAGTTTATATTCTAGGACAAGCTCCACTAGTTTGAATATGGGAATAGAGCACTAGTTAATGTGAATTTACGAGAAATGATCACAGAACACTGAAAATGAAAATATTATTAATTAACTGCATGAGAAAACAGCATCATAAAGCACTTGAGGTTGTTTTCTGAAAACTTCATTGCTGATGGTAAAGGCTAAAAACTTTAAGAAAAAAGTTCTCTCTCCCGTAATCAAAATATCTCTGGAGTCAGCAACACAATGTGAGTCTGGTCTGTGAGCAAAATGCTGTCTCTCTGGAAAGTGCTAAAATGTGTCACTTCAGCTGATCCAGAAATGAGAGATAAGAAACAAGTGTGAAAGACTTTGTTGTGGAGATTAGTATTTCATTAACAAACACCTGCAGTTTGATATTTAACAGGACCTGAAACATATGATTTCCTAATTGCTGCAAAAGGCACTGAATCTCCTTTACAGTTACATCTTTCATGGTAGAGGTCCTTCCTTTCACTTCTATTTTCCTGCCTGTTTAACGGATTATAGCTTCAAAACAAAATTATTAATATCTCATTTAAATAATTTTCTATTAACCCTCTCTCTGCTTCACTAAAAATTACATTAACACTTTCCTGGAAGCAAAACTTACCATGTTTATTTAATGGCATCATTGTGACTTTATCAGGATAACTGTTATGTGTACGCTGGACATAGATCTAGGACTGCTCAAAACAAAATCACACTAATGAACACCTCCTAAACAAAAGCTGTAGGAAAGGGACATTGATTCAGTAGCAAACCAGCCAGTGTGCATCACAAGCAAGAGTTCTGTTAAAACAGAGAGAGCACTGGGGCAGCAGTACTTATGTTCAGGCTGATGCCCTTCCATTACATGACTGTTTCCACATGGTGTCACCCAGCTCCATACAGGGCGGTACTGGAAGCTAAAGCTAATGTGTCTTGAGATTTCTTGAATAAATCAGTGTGTGAAGAGAAAAAAAGCAAAGTGAAAACCAAGATCTTGTCTATCATGAGTTCAACACCATACCCATTTTTATCTCCATTTGGAAGGCAGGCTCTCTACTGCTGTAGAGAAATTCATTCTCTAGATGATGCATGAGATACAAAACATCTTCACATCCAACCCAGTTACTTCACAGAATCATAGAGTGACTTGGGTTGGAAGTACCTCAAAGATCATCTAGTTCCAATCCCCCTGCCATGGGCAGGGACACCTTCCACTGCACCAGGTTGCTCAGAGCCACAACCAATCTGGGCTAAAACACTGCCAGGGCTGAAACATCCACAGCAGTTCTGGGAAACTCACCACCCTCACAGTAAAGAATTTCTTCCTAACACCTAATCTAAACCTACGCTCTTTCAGATTGAAGCCATCCCCCCTTGTCCTGTCACTACACGTCCTTGTAAATTGTCCCTCTCCATCTTCCTTGTAGGCTCCTTTCAGGTACTGGAAGGCCGCAATTAAGTCACCCTGAAGCCTTCTTTACTTAGACAGAAGCAACCTTTACTGACAGGAACATACTCCTTACCCAATTTGTTGGGCATAAGAAGAACTCTGCAGTGAACAAGGTATTTGAACACAGTACCCTTAATTTCTTCTAGAGTTTGCAGGAAAATGATGAATGAGGGAGTACTGCAGAAAGAGTGCATGAACACGGCATTTGACAACTGGACCCTACACCTGCTTTCTCTCACATGTTATCAAAGCAATGCCGGGTAAATGTTTTGAATTGCAGTAACCACAGCAGCACCAGGGATGGCAGTTTCTCTATCCATCATCATGTAAGCCTTCAAGTTGTCAATCCCACAAAAATGCTGTAGCAGTCAGTGGATGGTGAGATATAAAAAGCTACATAATATTAAGTACTCTGGAAATAAGGCAAAGCATCAATTGAATCCTATAAATTTAACATTAGGACTACCCCCAAAGTGAACCATTTAAATCTTGAGCTGTTCATGCTTTGTTATCTCCATCTGTAATACACGAATGTCACAACCCCTTTTTGTAGCATGCTATAAAAGTCTGCTCAGTAAAAGCTAAGAAGCCCTCAATTCATACAGAAATTAATGTCTTTTTCTCTAGAGGACAGTCTGAATGACATGTGATAGAGACAGCATGGGCCAAACATTTAGCAGTAAGGGTAAGATGGAATGGTGAATCCCTGTTTGTTTAGAGATCATTTACACTTTGATGAGTGGGGACTACTTTAAAAAAACTATGTGATCATGAAATTAAAGAAAGCATTATCTCTATTGCAGTGTAGCCTTTAATATCATGATCATACAGTAGTAATGCTAGAAAATTAATTAACACTTAATTTCAGTATTCCACAGCTTTCAAAAGGTAAATTTGCAGTTCATTCTGTAAGTAATTATATATACATATCTATAACTGAGACAATACTCTCTTTTGAATCTTGTTAGAAACACTTCCAGAACACAGTTCACAAGATGAGATTAGTAAAAGTGAGTACAGGAGAAAAGAGATGGAAATTGAAGGCAAAAGACTTCTTTGAAAGAGTAAAATATTTTTTTTTAGGTATTGTTTCCCAAAGTATTTGCAAAAATCTTTACAGAAGCACCAGGCAGCAAAAACAGTGATAATAACATTATCAGAACAAGGGACAGTCATCAACAAACTGAAAACCAAACAAATATTGAAACATTGTGTTCTAATTCTGAATCAGCAGACATCTTCCATGGAAGAATATGGTCTCTCATTCCCAGACTGACAACTTTTAAACCAAATATTCTGCTATACATCCCATCTTGCCTTTCCCTGTATTATTAATATTTAGACAGATGACCTTATTTTTAAATTTCTTTGGATCTTTTTGTTACATTTACAGAGGAATTAATCAGTGAGTCTGCATCTTATAACTACTGTCATTATTAGGCAATCTAGAGAACATCAAAGTGGCTAGTCCGACAAAATATTGACTAGTGATGAATTAAAATGCATACAGAAATTTCCTTACATTTCTAGATGACTTCACAAATTATAACTGTGACTTTTGTTTCTGCAAAGGTTGGAAGAAAAGATCTTTCAAGGTCCCTTCCAATATGTGTTTTCTCTGATTCTGCAAAAAAACCCAACTTTACCAGGACAGGCCATATTCCTAATATATATATATTTTTAATAGGACATTTCATCCTGAATAGAACTCTGATGAATAATTACTGTCTTAGTTATTTACTAAAGAAAGTTGTTGAGAAGAGAGGATTCATAAGGGGGAGGTTGTATGTGTGTGTTCTAAGTGCACAAGCAACAGAGGAGTAGTATAGCCAGTGTCTAAGGTGACAACTAAAGGACATATGGGTCAGAATCTGAAGAAACAGAAAGCAGGAGTCATGGAAAGAATGTGAACAGCAGTCTCAGGCTCTCTGGCAGCCCATATCTAAACACATAGCTGGAAGCTATTTATTAGCAGGAGGATATCACTTGTTGGTTTTTGATTGCCTCATGTTTCTGCCTATAAACAACTAATAGAGTAGCACAGTGCAAAATCTGGAATTATTAGCAAATTGCTGATGCTACTTCAGAATAACATTTTTGTTACTTTGATGAATATGAAACAGAGAAAATAACAGCACTACCAGCATAAGGTATAATGTTGCATAAGATCTACATGCTAATTAAGTTTTTAAAAGTTACCAAAAAAAAATGAAGTACTGGAGTGCATCAGGAACAGCATGAACAGCCAGTCAAGGAAGGTGATTGTCCCACTCTACTCTGTGCTGGTGCAGCCTCACCTTGAGTCCTGTGTGCAGTTTCGGGCACCAGAATATAAGAGAGATTTAAAGCTATTAGAGAGTCCAAAGGAGGGCTACAAAGATGGTGAGGGGTCTACAGGGGAAATAATTCGAGGACAGTCTGAGGCCACTTGGTCTGTTTAGCCTGGAGAAAAGGAGACTGAGGGGAGACCTCACAGCTGTTTACAGGTTCCTCATGAGGCAAAGCAGAGGGGCAGCACTGCTCTCTTCTCTGTGGTGACCAGTGACAGGACTGAAGGAAACAGCACCAGGCTGAGTCAGGGGAGGTTTAGGTTGGATATTAGAAAAACATTCTTCACCCAGAGGGTGGTCGGGCACTGGAACAGGCTCCCCAGGGAAGTGGTCACAGCACCAAGCCTGACGGAGCTCAAGAAGTGTTTGGACAGTGCTCTCAGGCACATGGGGTGACTCTCAGTGATGGGCACTCTGCAGGGCCAGGAGTTGAATTCAATGATCCTTGTGGGTTCCTTCCAACTCAGCATATTCCATAATTTTATGATTAATAATTTCTGTTCCCTGAAGCTTCAAACCCCTGAAAATATCCCTTCCTCCAGCTGCAGTATTCTAATTGTGAAGGAAAGCAAAAGGACATACTAACTATGAATTTATAAGTCCTTACAATACCATTATACTGATTTAGCATGATCTTTTTCCTTTTTCACTGGCCCCACACAAGTCCCCCAAATACATATACCATCAGGAACTCTAGAACATTTGCTGCCTGTAGGCCAAGTCTGTAGCAAATCCCCAAGGGGACATCTCCTGCCAAGCAGCAAAAATATAAGCAGAAATTGCTGGACTTGTTTCGTGGAAGCAGCACAGAGAAAATGCTTTAAGGAGTAGTAATTCTTCTCTACCTGGAACTTAAAATACATAAGAGTGCAAGAGAGATATTAACAATGGAGAAAATTTGTTGGGGGAAAAAACCAAACAAACACTTTTATTGATGTTAAAATGAGTGACTGGAAGAGTAAAAGGCAGAATTTAAAGTACCATGGGGTTCCAATATGTTCACAGTGAACCTATGCTTATCCCAGAAATTAAAAAAAAAATGTTTGCTGGTTACAGGAACAGAATTTAAGCAACCCTATTCCTTTTGGTTGTATTTTTATGAAATCTGTTCTGAGATCTTGCAGAAGCACTCTTGTGGCTGAAAACTGTACTCTTAGAAAGCAGCTCTGTCTGTTAAAATTCATTAACTATAGTGCTGGGGAAACAAACAAACAAACAAACAAACAAACCACAACAAATCCCAGCACTTGATATAGTTTCTCTTTCTCAAATTCTTCCCATAGTTAATATGCACTATTGAGAGAGCAGCAGCAAGAGTGTTAAGAAAAGAGAGGAATGAAGTAGTACAGGCAAAAGAGAACAGTTGCATTTTCAGTTGAGGACAGTTTATTGTGCTCAAGTCTGAGGAGAATAGTAAAGGATACGAAGGAGGGAAAAAAGCAAAGGTATAAGGAAAATCTAAAGAAAATTAGAAAGAAATAAGAAAATTATAGTGCCCTCCTTCCAAAAATATCGAACCAGTGCAGAAATTTAGTAGTCAGTCCAAAAAGAGCACATGATTTTGAACGCTATAGATCCTTGCATGTCTTCAAATTACAATGCTTCTTTACATAAAATAAAGCTTGTCTATTCTCCAATTTTCCTGTCTTCAAATTATGCTTTTCTCCTGGAATATATTCACCTGTGATACAAATTCTCTTAGAAACCTGACCTATTGGCATTAGCAGTAAGAGTGAGATTAAGATTCATTCTTTTTTTCCAGAGTAGTCCATGGTTACCACTGTGGTTCTTCATAAACTACCTTAGATGAGTGCAATTGTCAGAATAAAGCTTAGAAAATGCTAGTGTACCCTATTCTTATGATTTCTGTTAACCATATCTCATCACTGAATTCTACCTTTCCAGTCAGATTTTAACAGTGAAGCAAGGAGTAGAACAGGCTTTTGTGGCCCTAATGCTGCATCAGTAGGACCCAGAAAGGAGCAGAGATTTGAATAATTGTGCACCACTGACTTACACCATGACTAAAGTAATGCTAGAGAAATCAGTTTCCCTGGATACTTCATTCTGATATTTGGGATTTAAAACAGTGCTTTGGTTATAACAGCTTTGCAGTGTTTATTTTTTTCCATGTGCAGCCTGTTTGATGGTTTTCTCGGTTGATTCCCTGTCATCTATTACTATGCTCTCCCTCAATGCCTCCTTACCACTAGCAATATTCTTCCCACATAGATTTTCATAACTGCTCCCTCTGCATGGTCTGATTTCCAGCTTATGTCAAGATTTTCTAACACCACAATATTTTTACCTTTCCTAAACTCTCAGATAGAAATTGACAGAACTCAGTAAAAAATTTAATACTGTTCTCTGAGGACCAGCTAATGCTCTAACTCGTAAAACTCATATAGCTTTTTATTAATTCAGACTTTTCTTTCGGATACATGCCTTCTCATTAAGTCCTTACAGAGGTATGGGTCTGCTCCTGAGAATCTGGTTTACTGGCTAACAGAAGCTTTGTGCCAGCCTGTTTCTTTTTGGTAATGAACTGGCTGCAATCTGAAGCAGAACTGCTGAGGTTAACATGGAGCCTACTGCACATTTTGTAGAATACTTTCAGATTTGAGTAGAAAGGAGAAAAGAAGGTTAGAAAAGATGGTTTCCTCACAGGAGTGTCCCCCCCCATGCTTCAGGAGTAATCTGGAAAGTTATAAGCTAAGAGAAACATTGCTATAGAATATTAGTTTATTAACAAATTATATTAGTTTAGGTTGGTTATCTTCATTTCCACACAGCAAATCCCCCATTTTTCCAGAAATGTTTATGTAGTGTGTGAAATGCCATCCCAGAAAAACTTCTGACGCCTCCAGAACTTGCTTTCTGTAATGTTTTGAATGGTATGAAAGGGAAAGGGATAAACCAGCAGTGTTGACAAAGGAGTGCTGTGACTATCATGGTTCATACACAGGGCTTCGAAATTCAGTGTTATGGAGTAGAAAAAGGATCAGCCTCCTATTGAAGATAAATACCTCTTCTGAGTCTTCACAAAATCAAACAACTACTTTTATGTAACTGGTGCAGACCAAAATGAATTAATTAAGCAAGAACTTCCACACAAACCTCCTCAGTTTCATCATATGCAGAATCTCTTGTTTCAACTACCAGCAAATGCATCATCCTTTAGTTCATTCTCACAGGCAACAGATTTTAAAACACATCAAGGGTTGTGCCAGACTCCTGTACATATTTTAAATTCTGCTTCAGGCTTTGTACAGCTAAAGTTACAGCACGCTCTGAACATCAAACACAAGCAAAGCACAAAGAAACTGCCACATCAGCAGGTCTAACCAAACACAACATTGATATGGAAAATTATGACATTTAACAGTAAAGAGCAGAATACTGCAGTTAATCTAAATGTAATAAGCAAACGTTTTTCTTACACTCTATCTATAGCAAAGAAAGAAGAGTATGATCAAAATAGTAGCTCATTTGGTAAACAGGCCAACTCAGCTGGCAATCTAGTATTGCATATACAGGTAGAAAACAAGGCTGGGCTCCCTCTTTCTTGTTAATTAAGTCATTACTTGGCTAGATCTTCTCATTTATGCCCTCAGTTAAACGGCATGAAAACTGATTTGAAGTTCGCAGTTGCACTTTCAAAATTCAGGTAGAGTAAGGCTTATCTTCCTGATCTGGAAAAGGTATATCAGAAGACAAAACTAAAAATCCTTCAAAATCTCCAAATGAGGAAGGAATGAAGAAAAGTGTTCCAACAAGTTCTAAGCTCTGTTTAGACCAGAAGTTGTGGTGGCCCTGAAAATGCTGACAGGCACAGGCAGTTCTGCACTGGTTGCCAAAACAATGCCATATCTATTCTTTCACTTCCTTGTACAGAGCAGTTTAGTGCTCACTCAAAGGGTCATGGATACCCTTGGACACTCTCCAGCCCTTCTGAAACATTCAGACTTTTTGTCAACTCTGGCTCCCTTCTCTGAGGCCCACAGCCAACAGCCTTGAAGCACAAAAAAAGCTTAGACAGACACAGTAACTCCTCCCTGCAATGTGGGAACACTGGAGGTTCGGCGAGGGAAATTTTCACTTCCTTCATCTCAACGCAACTGCATTATGGCTGACATTATTTGGTCACATGTCTTAATTATTTTTTCTCCTAATACAAAAGATAACTTATCTGGACAGTGACCGGGGAGCAAGTGCCTCTTGACTTTCAATTCTCAGAAAAAAGTGTTTTCTTAAAGGAGTAAGACATCTTAGAAATCTGACTTAATGTCTTTTCCTAGAAGGAAAATAAACCCACTCAATTCCAAAGAAGTAGAGCACCAAATTACATTATTTGCCTTGGAAAACTCAACTGCATCTCATCTCTGTCAATTAATCAAAACTAAACTTAAACCTAACAAAAATAAAAATATTAAACGAACCAATCAACAAAAAAAATAAAAATACTGCCAACTTCTCCATATTTGTGATCCATTAACCTCCTCACTTCATGTTTTTTCCACCTTCCTGCTTTTGCCAAGGTTGCTCAAGGTCCTGAATTTTCTCATCCAGGCAGGAGATGTAGGGACTCAACACCCTCAAAATTTCCTGATATTACTGAAAAAAATCACTGTTAATATAGGTCTTTGCATTAATTTCATAAGAATAGAATGGGGTGTCCAAGTTTACAATAAGGACCACTGTTGCTGCTGTGACAGACAGTTTGGGGGACATAGAAAACTGAAGATTGAGCTGTTAGTGCCCATATGTTCCTCTAAGAAGCAACAAATAATGAACCAATCAACATCGAAAAAGAATTCTCCTTCCCAAATACTTTGACCCTTTCCCATAAATTATTCCTTGAAAGTCAACTCATTTTGTCTGTCTTTTCTCTGCTTCCAGAATCTCCTTTAGCTGGTAACCTTACAAACACTCCCAAACAAGGAGAAATACAGAAAAACACAATAACCCACTATTAAAACATTCTGTTTCCAAAATTGTGAAATAGCCATAACTCAGAGCAGTTTGCTATTCTAGGTTCTCCAATCGAAACCAAACAACAAAACCTGGTAAAAATTAATCCAACAGTCTCAGAGTTTTATTGTTTATTTTTCACTTAGGAAAGAACACTGGAAAGGTAAGAGTGAGATGGATTGCCTGGAGCTCTAATAGCGCTTATTACTTTGGGTTTACACAATGAGGAATTCATACCTAGTTACTTAATAATATTGATAGCAGCATCAATCTTGCCAACTGAAAATGGCTAATCTACTTTAGCAGCAAGTTCATCAAAGGTTAAGTCCTTTTCTTTTCTATCTTTTTTTATCTGTAGAAGAGGAAGGGAGTCAAGCAAAGGACCTTCCAAAGAGCATTTGCAGACTATTTCTATAAATAGGCTAATATGGCAATTCACAACCAGGGAGGGAGAGAGGAATGAAAAAATCATAAATTCTTAAGAAAACATTATAGCACATAGATTTAAAAGGTTATTGCTTAGAAGATTGAAGAGTTTTAAATGAAAGTGGCTGAGGCAGAATAAGATGGTTACCACAAAAAAATTAGATTTTAGGAGGTGAGTTAATGATGAAATGCTGAGCTGGCAGGAGGCCAGTGTTGTCCAGTTTCGTTCATTGAGTAGGAGGGATAATGTCAGCTGACATGCTGGCAGCAAGAAAGGCCTCTGAGATGGATGGCAGCTTAAACACACACTGGTCCAGCAGTCAATGGAAAGCTTGTTGCAATGACCAGACTAATTATTCTATCCACTGGGATCTGGAGCATTTTAAAGTAACTACAGAATCCACCTGTCAAGGAAGCAGTTGGGGAAAGGGCAATCCCATCAGCTGAAAATGCACATGACTGGTGACAGACCAGATGCAGCACCAAGACAGACAGCAGGCAGTATCCCCATCAGTGTAACACTGAAGTTAATACAGGACAACTTTACTGACCTCTTCAGAGTTGACTCCAGATTTACACAGAAACTAATGAATTCAGAGTATGGCCATGTTGGAATTTCCTACTAAGTGCACAAAGAAGACTTCTGTAAAGAAAGTCCACTGGTCTGCAAAAAGAAACTGTACTTAATACTTGCCAGAATTTCATCCATGGGATAGATGTTCAGCAAAAGTAAATGAGCACACTTCCATGATACCATCCCCCAATATCTTCCATGGGACAGTGGCAGTATTTGCAGAACAGCAATCTCTTCAAAGCATATGTTGAAACAGTTCACAAAACTACTAGAGAAATTAATATAAATATTACTCAGTAATTTATTACACTGAAACTGAAAATCCAATCTTGCTGTACGTCACCACACTCAGAGGATTTTACTCCTGGAGGAGCTACTGCTCTTAGCCAGATGGGATCCTATCAGGACACAGGCTTTAAAAACACAGGGAACCTGAGGACACCTTCCTAAAAAGAGCGGATTATGAAATGGATAGCCTGGGTGCAATCTAGACTTGGGTAGGATTTGACTAAATAATTATAACAAAGCCCAGTAGAAATGGAGAAATCATTATTGGTATCCTGCCCTTGGAATAGGGGCCAAGTCTATGGTAGGGACAGCGAGTATAAGAGTAAGATGGCAAACTGGTGACTATCTAGGTCTGAAAATAATATGAGCAGAGGGAGAGGAGTAGCCACCTGAAGGCTGGAAGGAGAAATCAGCAGGCAGCAGTCAACCCAGGGACGAAGGCTTCTGAGTCCGCACCTAATGAGCATGAGGAAGAGAAACTGCTCTCTGAGCCACCTCTTGAGAGAGGAGGCATCTGAACAGGCTAATGGCAAAATGCTGACAAACTCAATCATTCTTATACTTGGCTGGAGTGCTTGTAGAATAGCTTTCCCAGCAACCAGGGATGGAGAGAAAGATTATGCAAACTCCTAACCAGATAATTGCAGTCTACAGCATCATCCACATTTTATTTTTCTGTGGAAAGCACTCTGCTTTTAATTTCAATTCACATTCTATGAACGGGGTTAAACAAACATCAAGTTAGGAAGGATATGACTTAAACGTTAATGTAAATCATACTTTTTCATGAGTAGCATTGTGGGAATGGACCATGAAAATGGGCTGATTTGTTGTCTGTGCTTCACTTCCTACTTTAGAAACCCAAATTAACCATTTCATCTTTGATGAGATCATCTTTCTCTGATGTCAAATGTCAACATGCTACCTTGTGATGCTTTTGTTATTTATTTTCATCTCTAAGGTCAAAAAGACTCCTCTCCTAGCTCACACAACATGCAAGTAAATTCTCTTCTTTTTGAGTCTGTTTAAAGTCTCTTTCCTCTCTGGTATAACTTCACTGATGTCATTTTGATGTAGCAAATAATCATATCAATGATATATTTCAGGAAACAAATACTTCCCTGACAATATATCTGGTTGTGTCCTTACCTTTCTCAACAGAGGGAAAAAGACATTCCTTAACTTGAAAGGTGGACATGAAATTTAACAGTCACTGCACAACTGATTGGATGGAAGGTACCAATCACATTTTCCCACAGATTTCAGTTTAAAATTTAGGTCATGAGAGGAATTGAAATTATTTCTCCGACTCTCTCTACTTCTTGTATCCTAACTCTCAACTTCAAGCTATTTTCCCCAAAAAATATCATTCTTACCAAACTTTTGAAACTATTGTAAACTGTTATAGCTCTAATCACACTAAAAGGAATGAGATTTCCATAGTTAAAGCACTGACTACAGGTGGGTGCCATACAAGCCATCATACAGCAATCAACAAGAAGCCTGAAACATTTGGTTCAAGACAAGAAATGAGAAATGGAAGTCACTGTCATAATCAACAGGCAGCCAGCTGTCTCTCTTGAATGCTGGAAAGGGGTTAAACGGCAAAGTAGAAATCAACGTAATAGCAGCCAGAACAAATTTAAGAAAGCTTGTGAAGCATACTTAGAGGGGATGGAATGCAAGTGAGCGAAACTTTTTTTATTACTTTTATAATGCTCTGAAGGTGCTGAGGAATAAATGGGTTTTTAAAACTCCCAATGCAATCTGTCTGGCATACTGTATTCCTCAAGAAGGCCAATCAGATAAAAACTCTGGAGGTAATTGAAGAATCTGCAATTCCATCGAATAATGATTTCTTTTTAAATTGGCCTGGCAATCATAATGCAGTAGAGGCAATAAATGCATTTAAAGAATAAATAGTAGGTGTTTTACCAAGATGCACTGTTAAAGATTGTAGGCTTCAGTGCAGAGAATAGAACAATCTAGATAAACAGGTCAAAATGTCAGTCTGCTGATTTCACTTTTCTCCGTTTTTGAATATACGTCCTTGAATAATTGCAGCTGTGCTCCAGGAGATGCTAAGAATCAGCAGATTTCTTTGTTACAGTGGCTGGAGGAACATAATCTAGATAAAGAACCAGCAAACAATCCCTTCAAATACCTAATAAATTCAAATTGGGCACTTACAGTTTTGGGGGTACTCCTGAATTTGCTTCCTGTAAGGGAAGTAATGTAAGGTTAAATTCCCAAGTGTCTGTTTAGATTCAAGAGGAAAAGGAGGTAATTTCTATTTGTATAAGCTTGCTAACTTATGCACACTGCTCATCCCTTGACCATTTCGAAAATTTATTCTCGTTTTTGAGTGTCTGCAAATCCCCATCACTTGGATATACAATGTTGTTCTTCAAATAGGAGTTGCATTTGGATGCAAAAAGGAGTGCTTAAATAAGACCAAAGACAAATGCAAGAATTTTATTTTAATTTTCTAGAATAATAGTGAAAAACTCTTCCATTCCTGGGTGGCTTCCATTCATATTCTGGAAGAAAAGGATGTAAAAGTAACATACATCTATTTTACCCAAAAAGAAATTACTTTGGAGAAGTCTGACAAGGATTCATTTCTTTCTTTCATTTGTTCTGTCACTTTTGCCACCCAAGCATGACATCACAATTTGTCAGAAAACTGTGTCTTATGGCCTAAGTGCTATTATGGAGCTCTCAATAAATGATTCATTCTGCTCATAATGGAAGGCAGTATGATATTTATTTTTGTTCTCAGAAATTTAAAAAGAGAAAAAGTGTTTGAATTCCTTAATAAGTAGAGCTATTGAAAAATCAAGAGACACTAAATTCATTCCATATTCAACAGCCTTTTGGCAGATTAAGCGCCATGCTACTTGGATGCCAATGAAATGGTAGTGGAATTCCAACCAGTGAAACAGCATCCTTTCTTCCCTGGCTGCAGCACCATGATCTTCAAATTCTGGCTTGGAGGAGGTCCTGCACCCAGGAGATTTTATCCCTGTATCATCTTGTGAGAGAAATTCTCATGGCAATGATGTGAAAGGTTGTAGAAATCTCTTGCCGAAGTTTCTCTTCTGCACTGTTTTAGTTACTGTCAGTTCCTGGCGGATTATTTAATCAGCCAGGTTTACACTGATAACTCCATAGTGAAGAACTACTTCAGCACCCTGGGCTCTCTAATCTTCTATCAACACCAGTTTTGTTTAACAACATGTAAACAAATAGGAGGACTAACAGGCTAAAGCTGGGAATTTCCAGGAAGAATGGTTGTTCATCTCCAGAGAGTGTCTCATCTGTTCTGAGTAGGAACTCATTGCTTTAAGTGTCAGAAACAAGCAAAGGTTCCAACTCATTTCCCTCTGTGGTTCAGTTTTACCCTGGCATAGAATTTGGCCAAAAGACAGTATGTTCTCACTTTTGTTTGGAGAAAAAGAAAATGAGGAAAAGAAATTAAGACTCGCATGGGCTGTTGGGCTTTTGTTGTTTGGGGTTTTTTTAACAGGGAGGTAAGCAAGACTTATACCTGCTGAGAACCTCGACAACTGTTCAGACAGGTCACATGCAGATGAAGGTAGTTTAAAGTTCTTGTTCAAGGTGAAATTGTTAACAAATGACAGCACTGAGCAGAAAAATCTAATTCTTGCAATCTCTTTCTATTAGAGCATTTCTCTCCCAAGCACCCACTTTTGGATTTAGCTAGACTCTCACCTACATTGGAATAATATAGCAGTAGCAATTTTAGGGTAGCTGGAAACTTGTATTGGGCTCTTTCAGCTCTAACCAGCAAGAAAGAGAATAAAATGACTCAGCACCATCATTCATGATCATAATCAGCCTTCTGATGTGGCAATGTACTCAAGGATACCTTGCTCCCACAGAGACTGGATATCTTGAGAAAAAAAGCAGATAATTGTTTTTGACAATGGCCTGAAAAACTGAAGGAGAATAACTTGAAGACTCTTGAAATACTTGACTCTTAAAATATAACACAGGCACTGTATGGTGCTTTTCAGATAACTAAAATATGGAGAAGATGAAAAGGGAAATTTATTTACTTTGAGGCTGAGTTAATAGCTTTCAGAAATTCACTGAAACACTAAATATATTCTCCAACAACTGTCACCACCTATTATTATAAATTTACTTCAAGGAGCAGATGAAACCTCGTCTTACCTTTTTTTTTTTCTTTTTTTTTTCATTTCTTTCTTTCTTTATTCTTGTTCCAGTTCAACTTTTAAACTAAATATTTGAGCATGAAGCACTGAATAGCCCAGATATGAATACCTGGTCTTTCACTTGTAGCTCAGTTATATAAATACAACTGAGATAAACTGTAACAAATATGTAATGATTAGTTGGTGCTAAACCTGGTTTTAGAAGATACAGAACATGTAAATGTCATGAGTTAGCATTACGTGGTACTCATTAACCTAAGGAGGAAGAAAAGGTGTTATTGATTTAAAATTCAGAACAAAGTAAGACATAAATACATATTTTAGATATTCTCAGGTTGCTCAACTGTACCATATAATTTTATCACATACCTGATCTTTTAGTTGGCTGCTACTGAGCAAATGGATACTCAAATATTCTTAAGGAACAGAGAAATACTAAAAAACAAAACAAAAATATATTAAAAGAAAGTTGTCAGAGTCAAAACCAGTAATGTAAACAATTTAAGTTAAAAACAAACAAAAATAACAGCCCTTCAGGGAACACAGAATTGTTCAGCGATATAAAGCCTGGAAACTTAGAGACAAAGTTAATTTCAGCATGTCAAGGTAGAAAAATGCTTTGAACACATTACTTCTTTTCTTTGTGTGTGGGATTTCATCGGTAGAAGCCACTTGGGAAAAAAAGCAGTTAAATCAAACTTAAAATCACAAACAGTAAAAAAGCAATCACTATGCACTGATCATAATCATATGGCTATTGCACAAATTCAAGTTGTTCCTTCCTACACATGGATGATTTAGAAATTAAACTGCTCATTTCACTAATGTCCATAAATATCCTTATATTTCATATCTTTTCCAAATATTTAGGCTTTGAAATCATAAGGCTCATTTCATCAAAGAACATCGCATGTACACTGGGAAAGGGATCAGAAGTCTAAACCAGCACATGGCCAGGGGGCCTTAACCAGGACTTCCTACAGAAAGGATCTCTCCCGAGAGATGTGAGAAAACAAAGCAGAGCCATCAAACAGAACATCTGTGATCACAAAAGGAAAAGGTCAACACACAACACAGCAGAAACCCTCACATGAATGACCATGAAACTCACATGAGAGAGGAGAGATGGAAAAACAAAGCAAACGGAAGATCTCTGCAGTCGGTCCTGCCAGCATTGAGAATTTTGGTGTCTCTAACACTCTAGGAGTTAAGTATGGTTTCTGCTTTACTAGGAAACATACCACAGCTCAGAAGTGAGGAGAAAACATTTATGAATGTTGTAGAAGAGAAA
Organism: Pachycephala philippinensis; assembly: GCA_013397055.1. Lineage (NCBI taxonomy): Eukaryota > Metazoa > Chordata > Aves > Passeriformes > Pachycephala > Pachycephala philippinensis. The sequence continues at coordinate 843,596 of VWZT01009613.1, forward strand.
TAATGAAACAGATTGGTCTTCTTAGAAGTATCCAAATTAGGATCACACAGGAATTCCTACTGAACTGACATGGTTATTCTATGCAACAATTACAAGGACGGTTAAGATTGTTAAAGAGTTCCTATCTGCCCATTATCATATAGGGGGCTTAGAGACAAGCTTAAACATAAACTGGGTTCTCCAGGCTAAGATGCAAAATGTACGTGAATATGATGGGAACTGTAATACTTAGTCTGGGGACAACTGCAACCATCCCGTCAGCTCTGAAGGTCTAACTGGTTTAAAATGTATTCTTCTCTTTGCTCTTATACCTGCCTTCTGATACCTAAGTTTACCTCTTTTTTTTAGTGCATTCAACTTATGCACAATGTGCCTGTACATCATTACATTTTATGTGCATGGACACACAATTTTGTGTGCATTAGAACAAAACCATATTTGATGTCCTCTGGCAGAAGCATCTCCAGGGGTAGGGATGGCCTGTCTCAGATGGTAACTAGGCTCACTGCTGGTTCATTGCATGGGCTGGGGCTCAACCCCTGCTATGAAATACTGCTTTACATCAGTCTGACTATTTTGCAAGCCTGTTAACAAGATGACTATAAAGTAAATGTTGATTATAAAGTAAATAAATAATGATGATTATAAAGTAAATACAGATGATGTTGGCTGGCTGAGAAAGTTGGGGCTGTTCAGCCTGGAGAAGACAAGGTTGTGTGGAGACCTCATACCACAGCAGCCTTCCAGCATCTGAAGGGGGCCTGCAAAGAAGCCAGAGAGGGCAAGGAAGCCAGCAGTGTTCAAGGCCAGGTTGGATGGGGCATTGAGCAACCTGGTCTAGGAGGAGATGTTCCTGTCTGTGGCACGGAGGTTGGGGCTGGATTATCTTTAGGGCCCCTTCCAACCCATGCCATTCTATGATCGTATGGCTTGTATATATAAGAATATATATGATATACATGCAGAAGTTATAGGCAGGTAATACGTTACAGTGAATGCTCCAGGTTTCATGGGCATTGAGAGCCAAATCCCCAAATGACGTAAATTCATATAGATCAGTGGGGGTTGATCAAAAGCTGTTTTACTGTTTCTTTCATCAACATTGTAGGATTTTGCCACACAAATGAATTAACTGTATGAGGTCAAAGAGTTCGGTAAAAGTAGCAATATATGCATTCTAACTATATGATTTCCTCGCTCCTTTTTAATCAGATGTGAGAGTGTGATGCACTTTTGAAAAAGTGAGACTTGATTTTGAATAACTCAGTCTTGGAGATATTCCAGAGTTCTTGTTTTTGAGACCTAGTCCCCTTTACTGTGCCTTGCTTTGAATATGCAAAGGCTCCAGGCTCCAAATCACCCGTCACTAGAAATGTGGGTCATAAGTTTTCAACTGTATTTCTCACTGTTTCAATTTACTGAGCGTGAGCTGACTCACCATGATGACTGTTAAACTCCATTACTTCCAGAATGTCAATGTCTAACATGTTTTTCTAAACTGAACCATATGATTTTGTGTTCCTACCGCAGAGTGATTGTACTCTTTTCCTCTACTTTTAATATTCCTTTTGATAAACTATACTACCATAGCAATAACCCTGAACTCTCAGAAGCTAACGCACATTAAAAATAAATGTTCTGAGATGCCATTCTGCAGAATGGGATGTACAATACAATCTAGATAGCAATTTTGGAATTTTTATGAAAAACATACTGTAATATAAAATAAATTTTATTCTGTAAATTATTGTTTAGAAAATGTTATTCTGCAATTTTGCTCTTTTATTATCCAAAATGAAGTAGGTCTTCATATTGAATTTTGAAATGACATTGCTCCTCCTGTAATATAGATGGAATTGTTGGTATAAAGAAAACAAAGCACTCAAACCTCCTCCTTTTTAACTACTCCAGTGCAGAATAGTATTCTACATTTGCATTGACGTTTATTTAAACTGGAGAATAGGCATGGAATTACCAATTACTTTTTGCCTTACTCATGTTATTTCAAAAGCGTATTTAAGAATCAGACACTGTCAAAAAGAATGGAGGGAGGAAGCTTGTGAGAAATGAAAGACAAAAGGTAAAGTTCAGCATCTCTTAAAATGTTGCTGCATAGAGACTCAGAATTTTGAGTGCCTACCCACTACTGAACAAAATCCTGTCTGAAGAACAGCTAAAGTTGACATTCAGGGTTATAATAGCATGCACCTGATAAAAATGAAATAATCAAATTCTAATGATATTATGTATCACAGTGACATTTCCCATCAATCTTTCTTTTTCAGCTTTGTGATTGAAGAAGTCTTCTTGTCTTAGATAATGGATTGACACCCTATCTAAGATAAAGGTAAAACTATGGCCATTGGGTGTGAAATACAAGTGGTAGGTCATCTACAGGGACCATACACCTTTTATACAGACAACAAAAATAAACTAAAATTGATGTATACTTCATGGGGACAGAAGGAATTCAGGGAAGACCAAATGATTGCAAAGTAATTGGAAGAACTTCCTTAATTTCTAAATCTATATTCTAAGCAAGATGGGAAAAAACCTCTGACACAAGGTTTAGATCATAAAGCCAGCAGATTTTATAAAGTAACATTCCAAGTTCACAAAATTACTCCTGGATTACAGAGACAAGAAAAGAAAATCCTGTCTGCTGGGCTCCGATCCCCAGTAAAGCCATCACAGGCAAGCAGAATATGAAGCAGTGTTAAGGAACAGATATGGCTTTAAGATGAAGTAATTGTGCAAGACAGAAAAAGCAATAACGGCTGGAAGTTTAATCCTAGCTTCACCCTTATGTCTTAAACTCCTCATCTTCCATAAATATATTAGACATAATGAACAGATAACCTAGTGGTTGGGACAGATATATCCATAGAACCGATTTCGCTGGAGCAGTATTGAAAAAAAGCAGCAGTACTCATTTTGCAAGTCTTGATAAAAAGTGTTATTGTATAACCGTGTCCATTAAAGCTCTGGTTAAAGCAATATAGTGTGGATTTTTGCATAGACTTGGATTGTTTTACCTTCCGTTTACAGGAAGTTACTCTAAAATCTACAGACTGAGACTTGCTTTGGTTTCAAATTCCAGTAAAATCTAGAGATGAACCAAGAGTGAAAAAATTGGGGGAAAAAAAAAAAAAAAAAGAAAGGTTACATGGTGGCAGATCCAGCTAGAAATTTCCATTAGCATTGCATGCCTGCAAAAAATACCCCCAAAAACTCCATCAAATATTTGACCATAGTTTTTCCTGGTTTTTACCCTGATAATTATTCCAGTTTCATAGAGAACAGAGGATTGTCCGAAACCTGTGTTTCATAAAATAGAATCTCCTTGGCAAGTCATTTGAGCTTTTATTTTCATATATGTTCTTTGCTCATGAATATACATACACATGTCCATGTAGTGCCAGAAACAGCAATCATGGAAAGGAAAGCCATAAGTGGAAGTCAGAGTTACACTAGGGAGCTAAATTGAGTATATATAGTGCATATATGTATTTTATGTATCCACTACATACACAGATACCAAAAAACCAGAATTGAAAACATATTGTCCACACAACACTTCACATTACTTGCAGTTACCTTCCACATCTCTCACAGAGGCAAATGAATTTTCATCCTTATTGTTAGACCACTGCTTGGGAGGGGGTGACACTGGGTTCCATACAAAAAATGAGATTTGCTCAGCAGTCTTTGAAAATCTGCTGTGTTAAATCTGATTTTTGCTACTCAGATGGGAAATGAACATGTGGAAATGGCATAATTTCAAAATTCTGGCATGAATCTGTTTTAACTGAGGCATGTTTTCAGGAACACATGTAGACCAGCTGGCAAGGCAGATGAAGGACACAGTGGATCTAATTCTTCACTTCTGAAATATCTTTGATTCATTTTATACATCACAGGGAGTACTCCCAAATCCTTGAGGAGTTTTCTATGTATGGAACTATGAAGAGAGGGAGAACATTTTTATTTATATCACTAATGCTGGGAAGATTTCCATGAGATACATCCTGGTTGTCAGTGTCTCCAAGCAAGGTTGACAGAGAAGCATGCCCAAAGAAAAAATTATACAGTTCTGGAAATACCTGCAAAGACATTTAAATACCGTGAGATGTGTATAGAAACATCTGTTTTTTACAACACCTTCAGTGACAACAGGTGAATGGGGAGAGGGTGTTGAATTAGGAAATCTTGTCTTGACTTTAAGTTACATTTGGGAGTGTACCAAGACCTTTATCTGGTCTCAGTATCTGAGTTTGTGAAATGAATACAATAGGGTTCTGCTCCATACATACTTACAGAAGTCTCCGCGAAACACAGAAATTATGGTAACAGGAAATTAGCCACAAAAGAAACATTATTTCTTTGCAAAAAATTTTTAAAAAATAGAAGTTAGTTTTGGTATATAGCAATTCCTTCCAGCTTGTCTCAAGATCTTCCCATATATTGAAGATCACGTCAGACTCACCAGAATTTCTTTCCTTATCAGGATGTCAGTGTTAAGTAACAGAATGCCTGTGACATCCCTTCAGCACTACTGGGCAAGAACATGGGTAAAAAAATATCTTAAGTGCAGTGCTGGACTCAGATGGCTGTTCTCCTAACGACTTAGACACTAGGTCAGCATCTAAGAGAATGTTGATTTTTTTTTTTTTATTTGTACTACTACATATTGTGATGCCCTACTGTTAATACAAATGTAGACATTACCTCCTGATCCAGTTAAAACAAATGCCAGTGAATCAGCACATGTTTCTGCACTCTTCACACATTCCACTCAAGGAAGAAAAACAGGGAAAATAAACCTCAGCTGTTTTCACAAAATGGTTCTTTATCAGTGTCTTACATCTCCCCATCTACCACAGTACTCAGCTGTATCCGTCCCTCTGCCTTTTAGGCAGCTCATCAGCCTCACTCAGCAGGGAAGTCTCACTGACTCAGGAAGGACGTGGTGCAGGGCAGCATTTGCAGCACCTTCAGTGACATTCTCCAAGATGTGCAAGAGGCAGCAGAGGCTCTGCAGCACAGCAACTAACACATTTTCAGCAAAATCCACCTGTGAATCTAACTGATAATAATCAGCTAGAGGCTAGAAGGCAGCACATCACTAGCCATTACAAAACTTGTGATACTGTTTAGCACAGGCAGAACTGTTTTCTTAACTGGCAATTTATCCCACCTATTTCTATGTTATATTCAGGGACAGGGAGCAGAAAGAGAGAAAATCTCTTGAACGATGACAGATTGACTTTGTTTTCTGTGAGGTCACTCTGTTATTAATGGTTTTCTGGTGTTTGGTCATTTGGGTTTTTTTAACTGAAATACCTGCCACTAATTTTAGTGAATTCATTTCTTGCTCTTCAGTGTGCAGCCATACAACAAACAATTTTAATATGATAATATAAATATGAGAGGATTTTTCCCTCTTATTTGCTTGTATTTTTATCAGTCCATTGCATATTTTTAAGGAACAAACTCTACCTCTGTATTTACAAAAATCTAATCCATAGAGGTTTTAACTTCCGGGAAGATATATAATTGAAAGCAGTATTGCCATTATCACTGCCATGGATCCCCAAGCACCTCTTAGTCAGCTGTTAGGGGAAAAATAAGGAAAATATTGGTGTGGCAAGTCTTCATAATCATAAAAATACAAGTACTTGCTGCACAGAAACTCTTCATTTTGTATTAGATCACACTTGCTTGCAAAATGCTAATGGCATCTAGTACAACAGCACAGTGCTCAACAGAAATACTGAGCAGCTGGTTATGTTGTCTTGTGACTATTTTAGATTTGCTTACTTAAAATTGCAAACGTGAAACAAGATTATATCATTTTAAAAGAAGTTAGGCTTTTTAAGGGCCTGCTCATGAAAGGTTATACAGTTATGCTTCTGAGCCCAGGAGAAAATAAAATAAAATAAAGGATTTTTTAAATTAAAATTAAGTCTTACATTGCCTACAAACGTTTGTCTTTTAGTTACAGTACCCTAAAGGAGATTAATTTAGTGCCTGGATTACAAGGACATGAGCCAAGAGCTCCAGGCTCTGCCACCAACATCTTGAATGATCTTTAGAAAGCTGCACCATTTCCTTGAGTACTAGTTTTTTATATACGAAAAATAGAGTGGGAGGGAGGGTGGGAGGGAGAAACAGCACTAGCATGCTCTCAGAAATATACTGAGATGCCAATGGTTTACTTGGTGTTTTTTAATTTTATTGAGAACCCCAAAATGAGAGTGCCCTATCAATGCAATTACATTCCCTAAGATAAGGGCTGCAAATTGTTTGTCCAAATAATGAAAGTCCAACTGCACTTGTTAGATTAAGTTGGCTAGAAATGTCATCAAAAGATCATGGTAGAGAAAACATCTAGCAATACTCAAAAAAAGCTCACTCAAATCAAATTAAACTACCTTATGCTGATAACTAGTGAACATGAGATGTATATACGTGGAAATGAATTAACTAAAATTTTTATCCTAGAGCTTAGTTTGCACTGGTAAATAAATTGATGAAAAGAAGAGCTATTCTACTAATTTTAGACCTTTTTTCTAACCCAAAGTTTTGGGGTGGTGGGTAGGCTAGAAGGAGCATCCAGGATCAGTATCCTTCTTTATCACCTCCTTGATGAGACATGGTCTGACTAGAGATAGAAAAAAAGACTTCTGGCTTCTTTAGTCATAAGAATAAGTCATATGAATAAGCTAAATGGAACACTTTACCACCCTTTCTTTCCTTTTACTTGATTTTTTTTCTCTCTGTCTTTTGACCTCCTATCCGTCCATTCAGTCTACTACAGCTGCTTTTTTTTTATTTGTTTCTGTGATACTGCTGTGAGCACCTCTCATGTTAGAAAGGCAGCTAAAAGCACAGTCCCAAGCACGTTGATATTTGACAGACTTCACAATGGGTGAGGAGACCGGGTGCTCTGCCTTTAACTGTAAGATTTGCAGCATGAGCCAAAAAACAGAAATTACATTTTCAGTCCTTGCTGCTCTTTTTTTTCCCCCCTCTTTCCTTCTGTGTGCATGTTGCTTTATCATCAGCAAAAGCAACCACAATAGCTCAAATCCCTAGTACCTTCTTTCTTCAGTTTTCCTCCAATAGTTACCATCCTCAGTACCTTCTAAAAGACTGTCAGACAAGATTTTCTAAAAGCAAAGTAAAAAGAAAACTGGTCTCTCTAGAAACACTCTAAGCTAACATGAAAGGGAATAATATTGGCTGTTAACATGCTTTTTTCTTCTTAATGCTTTGCAAGTCTGAGTGGATTCCCCCACCCCACAACTTTTTAAATCTTTAAATAAAAACTTACCAACACTTTATCTTCTTTGCTATGAGTGTAAGCAGACTGAAGCCTGTCTGTATGCAACACTGAAAGCTGTTTTACATTTTGTAGTGACAGAGGCATAAAACTCCCTTAATTCATATTTTTCAAACAAGGTTATTAGTAAGGCACTACTGATACCCTAGTGAACAGAGCAGGCAGGCATTTCTGTGTAGGATGTCTACACATACATTTAGCTCTAGCACTCTCCTGTGTTGCAGGTAGCAGTTAATCTTCATGGATTTCAGTGCTGCAGAAGACAACCTCATGTGTCATTGAACCTGGCCCGTAGTTATAGAGTACTGCAAAGCACAGCTGCCATAGCCAACTCTGTTTACTCAGCATCATATGGAACTCCATCTGGATGAGGTTTAGAGCTCTTCAAATAATTGGAGACTCCATAAGGAATAAGGCTTCTTCCCCAAACAGCAGAGTAACAGTGGAAAAATATGAGAAATATTTTCTGCCTTCTTTGATGAGAGATGATTTGTCCCACTTAATTTTATTTCTATCCTGTTTGCCAGCCAAAACTGCCAGTCACAAGTGCTATTTGGAGAGCATAGTCTCTAAAATATCTCACAGCTTATGGTTATTAGATATACAATGTCAAAGTAGCAGTTTTGCTTATGCAATACTATCTTCCTGAGATCTGCAAGGTCAGAAGATGACCGAAATTATCACCACCAGGTTGTGTTAGGCAATAATCTGAATGTACTGCCCACTGAGATAAATTGCTCAAGACACCTGCAATATTCCCCCTGGGTGTAGTTCAGTCAGTCCTCATGCTGCCAAGGGAGCTTAGGATCACAGAAAGATTAGGGAGAGAAAACGTAAAAATTGGGCTTTATATAAGGCTTTTCTTAGGCAAACAAAGTACTCTGAATTTCAAATGGAAGGGCCTTTATAACCATGGACAGTTCTATCAGAAATGGCTGCAATAGAGCAATCATCTTTCTTGGGAAGAGGTGAAAGGGAAGTCACTTAAAATAAGAGCAATATTAAGACAGATGCATTTCCAGCATTGGTGAGGGAGAACCTCTTGGTATGTCATATACTTTTCTTCCATTTTTAACTCCCCAGAGTTAAAATTATCAGAAATTTCAAAGCAGTGTTTAAAACGCCTTTATACGACCAGCTTTAAAATGCAGAAATACAACCTAGTTTTTGTTTTGTTACTTTTAAAGCACTTCATTACCATTTCTACAAGTGCAATTAACGTTAACTTCAGATTTTAGTACAAAGAGATCTATCACTCAAAAGTTTTTCCACCACTTTTCTGTCCAAGACTGTTTACACTAGAAGAAAAACATTTAAATTTTCCTTCCACAAGTATTAAGAAATTCAGATCACTAAGACTGAGTAACAGAGAAAATAAACTATTTCTTAAAACACCTGAGGTTTGAGCAAACAAAATGCATGAATCTTTCAATGGATGCTACCTTTCAGACAAAGAAATGACAGACATATTTCTGTGATACATCTCAATTTTCTCATAAATCATCTTCTTATCTTAAACCATGTGTTTCACAGAATCACAGTGACTGGTCAGCTTAATGCACTGTGAAATCTTCTAGCAAAATGTAGATTTATTTTATTTATGTATTTATTTTACTATGATAGTTTTTTAATTAAGATTACACTCATAATTTTTAAAAATAATCATATTTTAGCATAATTTAATCTCCAGCAGAAAATCATTGCATAATAAAGTTCAGCATATACTACACAAAGAACTTTTAATTTTAGAAATGTAGTTTAAAGCATACAACACAGTATGATGAAGGAAATGTCTCACTGAAAATTACATATAGAAGACCCTTATATTTTTTAGAGAGCTTTAAAAACACATGCTACCTAATGTACTAAATCTTCAGTGTACTTCTAAAAATAGAGAGTGTTTTAGGATTCATGCAGCTGAAGACTATGGAAACCATCATCTTGTGGATATAAGATTCAAAATTTTCATTCATTCAAACTTTAGAGAATGAAGCATCTATAACTCTCAGCAAAAGAGGAACAATAATAACTAGCCATTGAATCCTCTGCTTTATTACACAGCTTATAAAATGGACAATTGGGGGAAATACATATTTATTCTCATTTTAAACTATTAGTTAATAAAGCAATATCTCTGTAGTTGCACTCTCATTTCCACTCATAAATGAAAATACATCTCCAAATTTATACCCCTTGCCTGTATAGGCTTTTTACTTTTCAAGTGTTCTTGAAAACCACCATGATGACAACTGGTTGTTTCATTTAAGCTGTATGTATCAGCAACATTTTTACAATATTATTTTTTTATTGAGGCATCCAGAGTTACAGAAAATAATTTTCTCTTTCCCCGTTTTGCCCTTTTTTGTGTGGTTGTAAGAAGAAATAATACTAGCAGTACATGAAAGTTTTGCTGTACCAAAATGCTTCATTTATTGCAAAAGAGAACAGCATAATTTGTTATCCCAAACAAGTGATCTATAGGAATGATTTTGGGTGATGGCTTACTGTGCTTCTGTTACTTCTGTAGCAGTAAACAATTGGGTTTTTCTAATTTTCTGTATCTTCACAGTGATGAAAAAGAGTTTCAAGGATTGTGTTCATAAAATTATATGTTAGAATTATTTTTATAACCCAGTTCATTTGCATGCTTTGTTGCATCTGACAGACCGCTCTGGCTATTTAAGAAACCTCTTCTGCAAAAACTGCAGTAAGCTTTATGGCTATTATTGCTGTGTTCACTGATCCAGGCAAAATCATTTCTCAGAATGCAACGAACTATTTTTGGTGTGCAGTTATGACAGCCTTCTCAAATATAAGAACAATCCTTTTAAACATGTAGAAAGTTATGCAGGTGCGGAATAAATTTCCCTTGGCTGAAAAAGGAACTCCTCACAACCCCAAGGCGAAACTGCTGCAGAGGAGTGTTCTAGAAGTCCCCTCCAACCCAACTTATTCTGTCATTCTAGGATCTGTTGATGGAACATTACCCTCAAAGTCATTGCACAGTCACAATCCATGTGGGAGATAGTTAAATTAACCAGAAAACACACACACAAAAAATGCCAGGAATCAAAGGCTTTTTTCTTGATTCGTTGATGCTCTATACTCACACCAAAAACTAACTGTTAGGTATGAGAGCATGAGCGCATGATTTAGTCCTAGCTGTGCTTCTTCAAGGCAATCTTGAGACTTTGAGATGTTCTTTCTCAAAGACACATTCAAGAGAAGCTCACAGACATAATCATCACTTCTCTATCACCACCATTTGGTTCCAAACCTCTCTCTTACACGATCTTCTCAGCATAACAGAATATAGTAACCTCTGTAATTTCTGCTGTGGTTGGTTGCTTTTGACACTGCTCCAGGAAGGTCTATGTCCATAAATGTTGAGGTCTTCCAAAGGGCAGTGGTTAGCTGGTACATACAGTGTGACCTAAATCTTTCTGTTAAAACATGTGGGCAGCTCAGCATGTTTACATAGTCTGTAATTATATTGTCAAGAATACTTTTTCTTTGCATAGTATTTTCTTATTGGGCTCCAAATGCAGGAGTGGGTTCTAAGAGAATTTTTATTTAATAGTCGAAGTCTGAAACATAAAGTTACATCTCTGAATTAAAGTTCAGACAGGATCCTTATACTGTCTTCTTAAGACACAAAGGGATTTTTTGTGTGATCAGTTTTTCTTAAAACTCTGAGGTTTCAAATGATTGCTGCACTGAAAACAGAATTGATCTACACGGACAGAGCATTCTGTGGAGCTTCGATTAACTGATTCAGCTTTATTCATGCTGAAAATTAATGAAATATAGGACAGTACTTTAAAATTAGAAACAGTTTTCAATACAGGGTAAAAAAAAAACCCCACCCCAACATTAACAACAGTCCCTTAAAATTAAAAAAAAACAGGTACTCTTGATTGAGACAAAATTCAGGCAGAGTTCCTTTTCCAAGGAAGCTCAGGTGTTAGTTAAGGAATCCAAGTGCAAATGAACTCTAGGCTCAGATCACACCAACAATCTGGGACTGTCTCTCCCTTCCAGCTGAATATCCAAGATCATTGAGTTTTCTAAGGGATGTTTAAGAATATTTACAGAGTATTTTGAGGTGACTCTGTGTTGGGAAAGATGAAACAGGGAAGTCTTATTGTCTAGCCAAAGATGCTGAGAACATGGAAACTACAGGTGAAATANAAATGATATAGGATTTGTGTCTTGTACTAGATTGGTTGATGAAAATCAGAATATTCAGCACAGAAGACGATTTATTGTATTGTACACGAGAATCTCGGTCACTTCTTTTCACTTCTTTTTACTTCTTACTTCTCACTCCTCACCTCTCACTTCTTCTTACTCTCTTGTCTCACTCTCTTAGCTCTCTCTTGCTCCCTCTTGCTTTTCTGGCCTGCTTCGAGCTGCGGCTGGCAGCTCCAAGCAAGGCCCCTATAGCTATGTCCTTACCAATAAACCTCATGCTCTAAAACCTGCTTATAGAGATCCCTCATCATTAACCGTCCAGCGCAGGAGCTTTCCCTACAACTCTGAACATCCTAAAATGTACCCGTCTACCTTACTCTGCAGGAGCCATTCTACTTCTTACAAAAGACTGTTTCAAAAAATAGCACAAGAGAGCAAGAAAGCAACACTCTAACCTCACATTTAGGGCATCTTTCTTGGAACCAGACATACCCGAGTTCTCTTCTTTGCTCCTGGGAATGTGCCTTCACAGATATAAGACAGAGTTCACAGAAAATTCTCAGAGCTTTCTCTGCGTGCTTGCCAGCCTGCAAGCTGGAAAATTAAGATCCGCATTCCTGCTAGGCTGCATAGATAACTTAAATGGGGTTTCTTATCCCCTATGTACTGGACATATCACCATGACATTTTCCCTTCGACAGCTGATACTGCTACTATATTAAACATAAATGATTGAAGTGCTTTAGAAGTACTAAAGATTTACTATTTAGAGAAAACCTTTGCTGATCCCCAACTGCAAATCATGTCACACCTGTGAGTATTTGTTTTGTATCTGCAGAGTGGGCAAGTCTCAGGTGGGGTGTTGGTGAGAAGTGGTCACTCTGCAATGCTAATGTCGTGGTTCACACGGCAGCCTTTGCTGGGGAGGCTGTCTGAAAAGGCTTACTTCTGTTTCTGCTAAGTCATATTGCTTTATTGCAGTCAAGAAGGAAGAGGAATAGAATTATCAGCCTCATGGATCATCAGGAAAACTGTCCACCAGTTTCTCATTTCAGGCTTTCCTGATGAGCACTACAGGGTCAGATTTGATTTTCAAATAGCCATATGAAACAATTCAGGAAATTCAAATGGCACTATTATGCTTTAGGTGAAGAACCTAAGATGCAAAGTTATTCTCTGCTGCGACTAACCAGCTGCTGCTACAAAGAGGTTGTAGGAAAACAAGTAAACCCAGCATCTGCGGTATCTGTCATGGAAAAGTCCAGTAAGAGGAATGCAGAAATTGCTGGTATCATTATTACTTTGGTTCTGGAATGGGGTTTTCTATAGTTCATTGACTTTCCCTATTTGCAAATTGGTGTCAGAGCAGGAAAACTGGAAATCTCTCAGGAGAAACAAACCCAGTATATGTGCTCTGTTTGGCTGCTAATATCTGTTCGGGGAACAGAATGAAGCTAGTCTGAGGTAAATTCAGGAGAAATAAACATGGTTCAAACATCAGTTCCTCAGCCACAACTATTTCCCTCCTCAAATTTTCTCTGAATGTATTTCTTTACTTGTTAATACACAGACATTATTGATGTACAGGTCTCTTGAGGTATTCTAAATATTTCTATACTAGAATTTATCATTTTTTTACATCAAATTTCATACATTTTGGGGTTTTTCTACATCAGATTTTTGAAAGAAATTTTGAAAGACAGCAGCATGATGAAATTTGCAGCATGGTGAAAACCTCAGCACACAGCACAATGTCATATGACTCTTAACTACAGTGGTGGAAAACTACTGACACAGTTTAAAGTGAGAATAATAATCATTCCAGACTACACGTTTCCATGTTGAATGGACATTCAAAATAATGAAATACGAAATAAGAAGAAATAACCCACAATACAGGAATGGTAGACTGAGCAAAATTAGGCCTTGAGACAAACAGATAAAAAAGAAATCCAATGAAACCACTAAAGCATCTTCCATGACATAACATCTGCTTGCACATTGGAGGAAAACTCAAAATTTACTGAGGAAGAAAAGCAAGTCCTAACAAAAAAAGTGAAAGAGTTTTTGGAATTAGAAAAAACAGACTTCAGAAGGTGAGAAACCACAGCTGGGTTGATGTCATCTCTGCCCTCGAGCCTCAGATCAGCAGAACCTGAGAAGGTGCAGAGCAGAAATATTTCCATGTGTTTAACTTGTTGCACCTTTCCCTGGTCATTCACCATTTGTCACTACTGAAGGAAGAATAGTGCTTAGGCAGAGCTTTAGTCAGACTTTGTCTCTTTGCGTGTTCTCATTACCGCACATCCTTAACATCCGCTGTTTTTCCTGCCTCTTAATTGTAAAGGGGAAAAAGAAGTGACTCAAGTAGTACATCATCAGAAGCTCCATCTTTTTTTACACTAGTTTCAGTACAGAAAGGAAGCAGCTTAACTCACTAGGAAAACAGTTTAGCTGGACTTTCCTAGTCAAGGGGTAAGTATTTCACCCTAGCTTACATTAACTCTCTTTCCTGGTTTTCAGTTAAATTACCAAAACAAAGATGGTATATTAGTACATCCAGCAGATCTCGACTGTCTTACAGTTCACTGGTGTAGATATCTACTGCCACTCAGCTAATGACGAGCTGCATAACTTCCCATGCTTGGCAGTACCTCTAAGCAGTAATGTCTGCTTCCCCAAACCAGTGTTTGATTTCTTCATCTAAATCTGCACTAACATCATGGACATCATGTTGACACTGGCCTGACATCGACTGAACACACCATTTCCTTTTCAATCAAGCATGCAGCTTACCAAGCAGCTTATAAGGCATAAAACTCCGGCAAAATTGTTGAAGTAGAAACCGTTTCTCACTCTGTCACATGCATGCTATATTTGTTCATCTGTTTTTCACAACTAAAGGAGTGGTAACAAATTGGCAGGAAGGTTGCATCAATTTGCTCTAGTAAAACTGCAAATGGTAAAAATCTATTTAACATTCATTAGAAATGGCCAACACCCCTCATTTCTTGAGTGCATGTGGGCTTTGTTCCCCCAAAAAAGCGATAAAACAGACTGTTTATAATGGTTGGCAGCAATAGCATCCATACCACAGAACTCTATATCCAGCTATTTGGATTCATGTCAGCCTCTAATATTTTGAGACATCGATCCACAGAACAATCTCAGGGTTATGATTTAAAATAAATTGCATTAGGTATGTCTACCCACATGGCTTGGTACCAGCATATAGCTGTTTTTGAGACTAGGCTGATGGATCATGAAGCCAATGAAATTCCAAATGTGGGCTCAGAGACAGTTCAAGTGTCCTCTGAGGAGCATGTCTGTTTAGACTCTCAGACTCAGGCTCCCCATGTGGTTTAACCCAAGCTGACAACCAAGTCCCAAACAGCCACTTGCTCAGTCCCCTCATAGTCAGTTGAGGGAGAGGATTGGAGAACTAAAAATGGGAAAACTTGTGAGTTGAGATAAAGAGAGATTAATAGGGAAAGCAAAAGATGCACACCCAAGCAGAGCAGAACAAGGAATTCATTCACTGCTTCCCATGGGGATGCAGGTGTTCAGCCATCCCCAGGAAAGCACAGCTTCCTGTAATAGCAACAGTTCCTTCACATGCAACAGTTACTTAGGAAGACAAATAACCATTCTGAACACCTTCCCCTTCCTCCTTCTTCCCCAGTCTTCATATATTAAGCTTGATGCCATGTGGTATGGAATATCCCTTTGGTCATTTGGGGTCAGCTGTCCTCACTGTGTCCCATGTCAACTTCTCCTGCAGCCCCCAGTGCACTCATTGTGGGGGGAGTGTGAGAAGCAGAAAAGGCCTTGACCCTGTGCAAGCAGTGCTCAGCAGCACAGCTCTGAGAACAACTCTGTCTGAAACATAGCAGCTATTATGAAGAAAATTAACTCTGCCCAAGCCAAAACCTGCACATCCTCACAGGGACTGCAGGCTGTCCATCAGTGACCATGCTGCTGAGTGGGTATGTTGCACAAAAAGCTGCTCTAGAAACCATGTCTCCAGAACTAGATAAAAATAACCATTGGGTTTGTCACACACCAAATAAAATGACTAAATTAAAAGTATACAATAAATATCAATTAGAAGTAACAAAATTGATGACAGCCTCAGTGGAAGAACATTCACAGCCAACATATTAGACACCATACCTATGATATACACTTATCTTGACATTGTAGATGGCAGAAGAGGGGCATTTACTTTTGGTAACTAATCTAAAAGTCAAAAGAAAACAAATCTTCCCTCTGGGCATCACCTAACTGAAAACTGCAGTTTCAATATCCTTTGAAAAAAGAACTGTGGTAAAGGAAAAACATTAATGTATTCCACAGGAATTGTCATATTACTCCTCACTCTTTGGTAGTCCTAAGACCATGACACTGTTTTTACCACTGCATAGATTCTTCACAAGGCTAAGATACATCAATTTGAGTTTAGGTTTTTGTGCTGTTAGTTTTTGGTTGGTTTTGGATCCCCATATACATTTTTGTTTCACTGCAGTGGCTAAAGACATAGCAGTGGGAGAAAGACACTTAGGATTCTGTTTAAAATAAAAAGATAATTTTCTGAAGATTAGTGGGATCTGGCTTGAAGTTTTGGAAGGCTTAAATTTGAGGTTAACTCACAACAGTTTCAATTCTATTTCAAGCTGATGGAGAAATCATAAACCCAAATTACTATTACATCTTTCAAACTACAAGCCAGCACTAGCTGCAGGGAGATTTTTACAGAACACAAAAGCAATGGAAGGCACAGCTGAGAAGAAAATTAAACTAGAAATTAGAAAATAGAATTAGGAATAGAATCTAGAATTAGAAAAACACTGAAAAATTTTTGCTTATGCATTGTTTCTCAGTTGTCCTGTCCAGGGGGAACTCAGTAAGAAATATCATGAATAAACTTCCAACACTGTTAGTTACTTTAATTAGTTTGATTCACTGTGTACCTCCCATGAAAAAGCACTTTTTTTTTTTATCCATGAAAATAATTTACTAATCATGAATAGAAAACAGAAGAGATTAAAAAAACTTCTTAAAAATATTCAAAATAATTACACTTGCTGCTGTATTTATGATGGCAAAGTCCATCATTCTGTCACTACTGGTGAATTAAAGCATGAGGAAGAGATTGCAATGGAAAGGTTGTCCATTACTTCTAAACAAGAACCTTGTAAAAAGGCTGAATTGCTGACAAGAATGAGAATATCTTCCAGTCTCCTCCAATGACTCATGCAATGCCTCAGAGTGTCAAGCTGAATTGCCCTGCCAAGATCTTTCATTTTGCTTCTCTGAGAAAAATGAAAACTAAAAAAGGAGGAACATTCAAAGAAGATGGGGCATATATCAAGGTTCAGCATCAGCCCAGTAAAACATCTGTTAAGCACCTATTCTGAAGCACCCATTTGAAATTAAGATAAAGTTATAGAAATTCCATTAAAAAGGGTATTTTAAAGTTATATTCACCAGTCATGTACACATGGGAAAACAGTACAGCAAACATTTTGCAAGCAAACAAACACAAATAATTCACATTAGTAGAGAGATTTAAAAGTTCTTGTGGATTGTTTCTTTTTTTTTCTTAAAAGAAAAGAAAAAATCTTTTAACAAAGTGGAGTTTTTTGTTTGCTATTGACTTTAGGATACTCCCACTAAATTTACACTTTTTTCATACTGCAGTTTTACGTGTTGACTGGAAGCAGAGGTTAATGTAAAACAGCAGCTGTTACTTAGATATAATTGCATTTCCAGCACAACCGGTGGCTTGATTTAAATAGTCTTTATAAAGCTGTAGAAATTATAACTAATGAAGTTGTTATTACTTGTACATCTTAAGCAATTATGCAAAAAGTCACATGCACACTTAGATTTCAACTGGCTTAAATATCTGAATCAGTCCTTACAAAGGCTAAGTTCTCACCCGTTTTAAAGGAATTTCATTTGACATCAGTATGTGCCATGCTATTCCCCCCCATAATTCTGCAGAGTGGAAGCCTTACTGTAGGCAGCAGAATCTCCAGCCTCGATGTCTGTTGGAACACAGACCTTGTTTAATTCAAAACAAGGTGATATCCAGCAACATATAATTTCACGATTAGCATTTCTGCTCACAGCTTGTGTCATCTTATCACTAATCTTTTCAAACCGCTGAAAATCAGGTTATGAAAATTCTTCTGTGCTACAAACTGTTTTCTTTAGTCAAGATAACCAGGAGGAAATGTACATAAAGGAAGAATATTAAAGATTATTTTTGTCAACTTTAAATAACAGATTAATATTACTGATTGTTCTCTCCCTGTCCTCTCCAGCACAGGTATGCACAGCCTATTTCATGAATGCAGTCCACAAGGATAGTCTGCTTCAAGTCTAATAACTGGCATTTGGAATACTGATCAAACTATAATTCAATGTGAATTTCCTTTGAATATAATCTTTCTGAAGCCAATTCTAAGTAGAGCTATATAAAAAAGAAATAAAAAGATAAAAGACCAAATGTATTACTTTAAGGCCAGGTTCTGCCACTCGCAGACATAGCAAGTGGTGCTTTATAATTAAAGTTCTGATAATGGTAATGAGAAAAGTAGCATTCAAGATCAAAGGGAGGGGAGAGCCAAGGAATCATTCCTTAGTGAACAGGAAAATAGACAGACAATGCCTAAAAGAATCAAAGATGATATTTACACTGCTAATTCAACACCATAAGAATGAGATGTATTTTCACTAGTATAAATAACCAAAAGTTAAGGAAAAAGAAAATGGATCCTCTAAGGGATGGCTACAATAATGAGGCTAGTACTAAAACCAGCCACATCCAGTATTAACCTTGGCATTTAGAAATAACAGGAAATTATTCTGGAATCTGGCAGAGGTTTCCCAGAAAAAACATATCAAGTACTGTAAGGATACTGGGGTTGAGCCAGAACACGAATTTTTGAAGTCTGACATGAAGTGGCCGATGTGACAGCAGAGAAAATCAGTTTAGAAAGATCAATTTAAAACATCTTTAACAATTAAGGAAATGCCAAGTGTCACTGTGAAAGCTAATAGAGAACGCACCAAATGTAAGGATTATGGAGAGCTGTGCACATCTGATCTAGAATGACTCCCTCATTCTTAATTAATAAGCATACGTCAAGAACTCACTCCCCAGCCTCAGCTGACATGCACACAGGAGAAGGAAGGAAGGGAACACGCAAAAGTAGGAGAACACTCATCCTTTCAGAGGCATTGACCAGCATGAATTTCCTGCTGCTGAGACCACATCTAGTCCTGAATTGGTTATTTATGATTCAAAAGCACCACATGTTCCCAGTTCTGGACTGAGCTGTATCATAGATGAACAAAAGCTGACAGGTTTTCCATAGAAATAGATTATGGTTATATATATTTCTAATGTTGGATGAGTGGAGCATTTTACAGATTGCCACTTGCCTGATGTTACATAGACAAAGATTAAGCTGTATCTCTACTGACACCCTGGACATGTAGCACACCACAGCCACAGAGCCCTGCCTGTAACCCCATGAGAAGTTGTGCTGGCTGATGCCTCTTACAGAGAGCAACACTAGCACACAACAAGGAGCTGACACTGTGGGTAGCCATTTGTTCCTTTTGCTGCCTCCTGAGCTTTCCGGGCTGCAGGAGAGCACTGACTTTCAGAACAAGTGTTTATTTGCATAGATTTTGAGGATACTCAGTGTTATCGGACCATCATGTCTGTGTCTCACATCTGGCAAATAAGAAATGACACTGGGAAATGTGCGAGTCAGTGGGATCTGGGGACAGACCTCAAGAAGAACAAAAATAGTGGGAACATGACATAGGAATTTTTGAAGCAATGGGAAAGAAACCGATTCCTTAAACTGACTTTGAAACACTGACTCTTCCTCTGTAAAAGAGTCAGAGTTCTCCATGCTCGGTAAGCAGGACATATCAAGCTTTGGAAAAATACTACAAAGAAGCTCAGTCCCAGGGAGCTAATAAGTGACAATTCCAGTCTGATCCAGCGTAAAATTTGTATTTGCAGATATCTCTCAAAGCCATCATCATTCAGAGAGCAACACCAGCACCAAGGTTCAGTAGTCCTAGCTGGCACAGGATCCAGCACTACATTGTGCAACTGCACTACTGCCATGAGGTTTTCAGCCATGCTAGACCAAGTAATGTTCCTGTTCCTATGTCAGAGAAAAGAATGGTAAGTATTGCTTTTTTCCCTCTAGCAATGAATTCATTCCAAGTGAAATGGATTTTACTGAGTGAAAATGAATTCCATACACCAAATTTCTTTCAGGTCAGACTTTTAGGTGAAGACCGTGTCTGCCAGAAGTTTGCATGTGTTTTCAAATAGCTATTTATAAAAACAAGTATATATCACACAGTTTGAGTTCTTTATAAAGCAATCAGTACTTGGCTACTTTTGGTCATGTACAGCCAGGGCTTTGGATTATTTTTACTTTTTCTAAATGCCATTCTGTCCACGATGGCACAATTTTCTTTAACCTTTCATTTTATGACAAGCAATCGTGCACAACAATTGCTTGTCCAACATGAGGTAACTACCCCTTCCCAGGACAAGTCAGTAACTCAGCATCAGCTTGGATCAAGCTGTGTTGATGTTCACTGTCTTTTTTAGCAATGCCTACACAGTATTTTCATACCAGTTCTAACCAGCACTGAATGATAAAGATAGTGCAGCAGGTGAGGCATTTACCTAATGAGAGCACCAGACACTGGAGAAATTTTAACAGAATGATTTTCACTCCTACAGAGAATATTGCCTCTATGCAGGTTTGGGGAAGGAATCTGTCGTGAGCAAAAATGAAGAAAAGTACTGGGATCAGTCAGAAGGAGACCTCGTCCTTGTGCAGTAATTGCTACCTGACAAAGAAAGAAGCAGAAAACACTCAATGGTATAAGTGCTTTAAAGTAAAACTCATTGATCATCCAAATTCCAGCACTATGAGGAGTATTTTTCAGTTCATAATCTGACAGGGCTTTTCTTTTCTGGTGTGCTTTAGACAACACCACAGATTTAAGCCAGTGGAAAGGATGTAAAGGGAAAATACACAAGCAGCCTTTGATGCCATTTGGAATGAACATAAACTTGTCTTCTGGCATCAATGCAGTGGAGATTTTCATGTCCCCATATGGTTATTCTCCTGGCTGGAGCCTGTAGAGCAGATGTACAACACATGGGAAGGAAAGAAAATTATACTTAGATAATAAAATTAAAGCTGGAAAGTAAAGGAGAGAATTTTAGGAATCGCTAAAGTAAGTTCCTTCCAGAACACACTGTTTGGGTTATTTCTTCTTCCAAAAAGAGAAAGAAAAAAAAAAATAACCCCACCAACCCTCCTGAAAATGGCTTGCTTTATGAAGAGAGCTCTGCTGCCAAAGTCCTGCTGCTCTGCAGAAATGCATCCATGGAGAAAAGGCTGAGTGCCGCTTATGCTTTTGTTTTTTCCTGACTCAAAATGGATGGAACACAGATTCTGTTTTCCATTCAAAATACATTAAATCTTCATTTAGGGATACTATTGAACGGTCATAAGAAGGACAGCTTCTCAGGGAATATCACTTTTTCACTGCCCTCTGACAGCAAGCCTGGATTTGACAAGAGCACTTGATAGCAAAAATAGAGTTTCCAGCTAATAATAAGCTCCAGTAAATACAGCAACTGTGACCTTCCAAAGCTACGTCAGCTGCATATCTCTTCTGCACTCAGACCAGGCAACATTATGACTGACTGTGCAGTGAACCGTGCCTCTTTCAAAAGCATCTGTGGATTTTAAGCGATCCCTAAGCATTTTAGAAATGCAAAGCTATTTAAAACTGTGAAAGGATTTCTCTTCACTCTTAATGGGAGATGCTTAACTACTCTTGTTAGCTGCTGAATTCCATCTCAGCCAGAGATAATAGTGGGAAGTCTGTGATGGTATGCACAACAACATCCAGTTTGGTACATCAAATTAGACTTTCTTGGTTACCCTGTTATAAGGACACCTGATGGGACACCTGGAGGGCAAATGCCTGATGTTAGTTGCAAGTATTAGAAAGTGCTAAATAATGGATAAACTATGGAATGCTTCCATCTGCAAAAATACCCAAATTGCAGTAGCCTGAAAGGGAAAGCTTGCAGCACTACCAATTAATTTTCATTAGACTTTACTGTGATGCAAAAGTGGTCCCAGCAAATTTTAGAGTGGAGGGTGAGGGGTTGTGGGGAGTGGTTGGGGAGAAGGGTAGGGAAGGATGCCCAATTTAATGATAAATTATCAAGGCTTTATTAAAATATGGGTTAATACAATTGCCCACTTCCCAATTCTTGAGACCTGAATTCAAAGTAGGTTGCAAATAAAATAACTCTGGTAATTTCAGCCTGGTCCCTAATGGACATCTGTGTTTTATCAAATCACATCACCTAATTAGGCAGTGGTAAGGAGACATACAGATTTGGAACAGAAAGGAGGAACATCGAGGTCATGACAGAGGTACTCCTGGTGCAATGTACATGCTGGAGATGACAACTGCACAAATTGCATCAATTCTCTGTGAGACAGCACCCCCTTCCTTCCAGTATGAACTGCCAAGAGTTCCAATGGAGTTATGATATGATTTCATTTTGGGGAAATAATGCATAGGAAGTTATTTGTTCACTGAATTTAGCCTCCCTTTTACCCCTTTTCTGCTGTCTCCTCCTCTTTTACTTTTAGAACACACAGTAAACTGTTTGCAATTCTAACCTTACCACTCTTCAACAATAACAGATGAAAAGTAGTGTAAAATGCTTTATTTTCTGGGTTGCTTATTAATACTCAAAATATATCTGACTGGTCACCTGGTCAGATGTTCTGACACGTCTGTTAACCTCCTTGAGCAGAAAGGTGCATTGCTGGTATTTCTATGGTACCTGAGGTCCTCACAGACACACACACACACCTTGCCTAGCCCCTCTCCATCACCACGCCCTCCCAAAAAAAAAAAAAAAAATTAAAACTGTGGGGTTATTTTCTTTCACTTCTTTACACAAGGGTTACTACAAAGCTCAAAGCCCTCGAATCAAAGCAAACAAAAATCTGTGAGGAAGGTATACGGTTTAAATTCACATCTTTCATAACATAAGATTATAACTCAGTCATAAATTCATCTCTTGCAGACAATTGTTAAGATTTGCTTTCTGAGAATCATATGTAGTAAAATCTGCAGCTCAGAATTTTGATACAGAAAAGTAATGTTAATACCAATAACAGAAATAATACAGCAGAAGAGCAAATATCAACAGCCATATTTCAGTCAATGTGCATTATGCATACAGGACAGCAATAAGGCAACATACTTGTTGAAATACCTGCATTAAACTCTTTTATGAATAGCTCTTAGAGCCTTGCTGCTTTGAGCTCAGTTTGATTTACAACTAAGGGATATTCTAGAGATAAGAAGGCTCTCCTGAGACAGGCTGAGAATCTTAAACCTGATTTAAACACAACCCATGACAAGACAAGACATGGCATTACTCAGGTTCCATCGAATGATTTATTTCTTCTAGAGCTATGTCTAAATTTCTGAGTAGACATGAAGCAGAACAGACCTAAAATTTAGGCAAGATCCCAATGAGGTAAGTTTGGTGAAAGCTTTGGCTTGGTTCTTCTTATCTTTCTGCTTTTTTTTTGCAGTTCAGTCTGTCTGTAAGTAGACTCCCTGTCTTGTATGCTTGTACTAACCTATGCACTCTGTTTCATACCTTACTCAGCTTAATCTTACCTTTTACCTTCTATGTTACAACCCTTTTGCCCGCTTCCTAATACTCCATCTACATGAAAGAATGCAAAAAAAAGATGAGAAGAGGATGTTGTCAAAAATCAGAAGATGATAATTGCACATTTGAAACTGCAGATTAGAACGTCCTTATCAAATATTGCACACATCACCATCTCGCTTTACTTAATGAAAAAGTAATGATCCTTCTTCTTCCAACTTTGTCTGTGTGCACAAATTGCATAGCACTTTCCATTAAAACTAACTCTGGGAGACTCAAGGCCATCCTCTAAGTCATCACAATGGAAAAAATTCCCAGTGAAGGGTCTGAACGGAATTTTACAGGTGAAAGTATTGAGGCTTCTGGACTATATTTTAAGGACAGTACTTGAAATGTTGCACAGTAAGCTTCAAAGGAATCATGTGAAAGACTGTTTCTGTATTTGTGTTGTTCATAGGTCAGGAGAAGCCTTTAAAGACTTGTACAAAGAAAAGTTTACTCCATTAATGTTTATAATAATATATTAATTATATTATTAATATATATTAATCACTGTTCTGCTTGGAAAGCATGAAACTATTCTTCAACAGCTAGAAAACAATGGAGTCTTCCTGACAGCTCAGCTCCAACTGCCTTAGAAAGCGTGGTCTGGATCCCAGGATTTGGCTGAGGACATTATATAATTCAGAAAGAAACATTGGTTTGATGGCCACTAATGATCCCAGCAGACTACTATATTAATGAAGAGTTGCTCTGAATGGAGGCTCTGAATGGAGGTCCAGTGTTCAGTCAAACCTATAGAGACTTTTTAATACATTTTTCCAACTTTCCTGGTCCTAGAATGATCAGATTGTGAGCTTCCTTGAATGGGAAACATTTTGAAAAATAATTCAACTTAGTTCAGAATTTTCATAGAGTACTCCACTGCAAGTGCATCAATCTTTCCTGGGACCCTCGGGAATGAGTCTTTCTTGGCTGAGAAATGTGTGAGTTCATGATCCTCTCTCAAACCCTGCAGCGGTCATGTAGGAAGCCTTATTCACACTCCTTGAATAACCTGAGTCCAGATGCAAGCAATGCCAGAGACAGCATGTTGGGATATGCTGACAAAGACTCCCCCTTATTCACTCCCTCAAAGGCTTTGACAGCAGATCTGTTTCCTCACTAATGCTGAGACCACATCAGCTAGGACAAAATAATCATTCCAGAAATCTGGATTTCTTCTCAAACAATATTTAAATAAGAAAAATATATTTATAACAGCTGGATTGAAACTTGGAAACAGTGGTAAAAACAGTGATGAGCTTTCCTTTTCAAGGGAAGAGAGAAAAACTGTTGCCAACAGTCATTTCTCACATTTCAGTCCAGTGGATCCTGCAGAGATCCACATAATTACCTTCCTGTTAAGATCACCTAATGGAGTAGATAAAAGCATCTGGGCAGGGGAGTGGGGGAGGACAAATTTTTGAGCAGAATCTACTAAGTTCTTAAGAAATCACAAAGGTTTTTTTAACCATTATTTTTACATTACCAAGTGTAAGACTATTACACCCTGCAACCTATATAATGCAACCCTGGCAGAAATTTGGCAAGAAGGAACCTTGAAAGATAGCCCCTAAACAAAAACAAAAATAGAAGCTATAATGAGAATAAAAATCTCTGATACTCAGGGGATACAGCTTCAACCAAAATTCAGTTGTGGGGTAGGAAAGGCCTTAAATTTCTTTGCGCTCATTTGCATTTTAGCACTAAGATTCCGTCCAAGAATAATTAGCATAAGATACTTCAGAAAATGAAAATTATTTTTAATAGATGAATTGTCCTTCTCCTCTTCCTCCATCTGGATGATTAAAATGAATGTTCTATTCAGTCTCATTTCCTGGTCTTAGGATTTAGCTCATTCCATTTGTAACGATTATGCATTTAAACAAAAAAATGGTTAAAATATTTTTTTCTTAATTTGTGTCTCTGGAGATAATTTTTGTCCCCTCTAAAAGAATACTGTGCACAAGTCTGAAGTTTGTGCACAAAACTGTTAGTGAACATAGTTGAGAATTATTCTATCTAATTATAGTTTATTGACATGCTAAACTGGAATGTGCCACAAAAAAAAGGAAATTCTACAAAAAGTATACAGAGGGGAGTGATCTTGCCTACCTGAAGGCCTGCATATCCAGCATTTGCCAGACCCACAAAGCCCAGCTAGTCAACAGCAATCTTAATTGCCCCATCCCTGTTTCTATATACACAAATCACAAGAAAATCTTTAATTCTTGATCTCAACATATTCCTGTGGTATCTTTACCATCTTCTGTACTAGGAAAATGCAGTGGGGCATAGGGGATGAACAGAGATTTCAGAGTGGTGGAAGGACCCCACCTGTCTGGTGCAGAATTTGAAAGGTGTAGGGCAGAGGAGGTAGTGTGTTGTGGGAAGACACCAAATGGCTGCACCACTGAGTGAGATGAGAGCTCCTACACCAGCCTCTGTTCTTGCCATTCTGCATCATGTCATTCTCCAAACAGATGCATTTCTTACTTTGCCACAGCACGGCTCTCATTTGAAGACCCTCTGTGGGTAGTCACTGGAGCTGCACATACAGAGAGTGCATGTGCAGGTGCATATGGAGCAGTTGGACCCTATGAACCTCCATCAATAATGATCTCATTCTCTCTGCATTTCAGGCACACAGCTTCCAGTCTGGGGTAATATTTTGCTCATTCTCTGTTTACCAGAACACATTGAAACCTTTAAAAATACACTGAATACAGAGAAAACTAAGCTTTAGACAACCAAGTTCTATTTCTCTCTGAATTTACTGAAGTCAATGGGCAAATTCTGTGAGTGCTGTGCACCAAATGAGTTATGGGTCCTTAGAAGAGGCACAAGGCTCAGTGATTGAAGACTTAATTTTAACAAAAGCACAACATGGGGATGAATGAAGATGGATGAGGTGAATTCCCAAATTTCCTAACTCTTAAATGTTTGCCTTACAAAGTTAATAATTAATATAATTTTGGAAATTTTAACATGCCTTTTTGGGTGTATTACATATTCCATTCAGTGATATGACAGTATGACTAATTGATTAACAACTTTCAAAGTACTTGTAATTATTTTTCTTTTAACTGTGTTGAAAATATAATAAAACATTATAAAAGAAAATCACCTAAGTGATATAAACTAAAGAAAGAGAGAAATGAAAATTATTCAGACTTCCTGGCAACTGAATTTATTTTGAAAAAAATCCATGCAACTCTGACAACTGCTAGACACTTTACTAGTTGGATTTCTCATGTAAACACAAATGTGGGGCATGAAAGTGATGCCTAAGGAGGGCAAACTAGAAACAGACACTAGACAAGAGTAAGAGAATAAAGGTGGTTATTTACTTGAAAGGCCTTCAGAGGTACACCCTGGGCAGGCTAAAGGCTACACCCAAGATGGACGAAGAGTCAGGAGTTCTTCACACTTTTATAGGTTGGGTCCATTTGCATATCAATCCAATTTCACCAATTAAACTTCAGCTAATGGGCTCATTTCCCCTCAGCTTGCCCTCCTTCTCAAGATGCTGGTTTACACGTTTTGGGCCTAGGACGTTCTGGGTGTCCTTGGAGACAAAGCCTGGAGAGGTTTTGTTATGCCTATCTTAGCATGAGAGAACAGCAGCTCACAGGCTACGGGACACTTCAGAGTTACACACTAGGAATACAGAATTTGAAAAATACAAAAGTTAAAACCTAAGGCATCAAAAGCCCTATTACTTATGTCTGACTTAGCACAGACTGAGTGTGAAGTTTTCCCTCTACTTTGTACATTCAAACAGGACTGTTTATGTTCTGCTCAGCATGGCTCTGAGACACAAAGATGCTACTTCCTCTAGCATACCCATTGCTTGTCACTGCTACACTGAGAGAAGTTGACCTTAAGCTTGACTGGCTGTTTGGTCTCTAATCTGTTTCTGAAAGATGAACCAGATTTCCAAAGAATAAGTGAAAAACACAAGACTGTTTGGCAGCAGTTTGGAGATGCAACCATACAGCCTGGGGTTAGAATCGTCCTGTCTAGATGTCAGCTAGACTGAAGTGCAAGAAAAACCTCATGTAACAAACTGACAGAGCCAGCTGGAAGACAGCAGGTGACAGCACTACCTTCAGCAAGGAGCTTCTAAAGTTTATTCTCACTGCCACTCTAACTCACACACACACAGCATAACCAACAGACAGGCAGCACCTAGATATTCACAGAGTGCAAGATGATTCCAACAAAAGAACCAGGATGGTCCTTGGAGAAGGTCTCAGAATAGTTATTAGCCTCCCAAATCATGCACTTATTGTTGAAGAAATTCCAACCAAATATCAGGCCTAATTTGCCTTAGAAGTAGGATGGGAAGGAAATGGGATTTGATGGAAAGAAACAACATGAAGCAATTCATAAAGCAGAGATATCAGTAAAAACTTGGCTACAGTCAGGGAGACATTTGCCAAGACTGCAGCAGGACAACTGGACCTCCTCTACATTACTGTCATGCAATCATGTTATGCTGCTGAAACAGCCCCCCAGCTGGCAGGAACTATCAACAAGAGTCAAACTGAATCCATATTGTATTTGTTTTGGTATTCTTAAGGAAACAACCTTTCTACTGGTATTCAAAAAATGTTCCTGTCTGAGAAATCCATTAGTGACTGAGTCTGAAGGATAAGGAGTCTCTCACTGCTTGCTATGTGTGATAGAAATTTAACTTTTTTGAACTTGGATGAAGTCTCCATGAGACTGGTGGAAGAGGTATCTTTTTGTTCAACAGCATCCATAAGAGAAATTTCTTACTTATCTTTCCCTCTTTGAGGTACAAATGGATTGTCAGATGTTATCTGACTGTCCGGGTGGTATTTCATCTGGTCTGAAGTATCCCTGTTCCATTAAGAATCTAATATCCATTATGTGCAGTGTTAGTAAAAATTACTTCAATTCAAGCCACTGTGAAAAGCTTAACTACTGTCTCAGTGACAAGATGACATGCACTGTTGAAAGCACAATGCAGCTCAGGTAAGGAGTAAAGGCTAGGTCTAATACATCCAGTAAGGATGACTAATGGTTTGGCCTCAGAACACAACCGTATCTCTGGGAAGGGAACATACTTCCACAGAGAAAGCTAGAGGGAAAACCAACAAACCAACCCAACCCAATCCAACCCAACCCAACCCAAACAACAACCAACCAACAAAATAACTGTGTGCAATGAAACCCAGAAATCTGTGAAGCCTCTGCTCAATTTCTGGTGGACATCTCAGAGCATTTCTGGTTTCTTGCTTGTAATATTTCACAGTTTAAAAATTAAGTCAAAGGGTTGGCTTGTCAGTCTGATACTACTGAAATCCAGGATATACCCTTAACCACTTACTTTAAAATTGAAAATTTTCATTTTTTGTGATTTTGTTTCTTTGTTTGGATGGGGAGATGTGTGGGGTTTTTTATGTCTGTGTTAAAAAAATAATTATAGGTAAGCTGCTATGCATCTGGCTTTGGGGTCACAGCAGAATCAAAGCCTGTGCAACCAAGCAAAAAGTACACATTTTCTAAGCTTAAACAGTACACAACTCCACTGGGGTCCTCGTCTGTTTTTCAGAGATAGTCATGAATGCAGACTAAAATCCTAAGCTCCCACAAAAAAAAAAAAAAAAAA
>VWZT01009613.1:872604-893405 GCA_013397055.1 Pachycephala philippinensis
ATCAAGAAAAACAATATGATCAAGACACATTGTCCATCTTCTGAGTAGATGGCTCCCATCTGTTTCCGGCCAGACAGGACCCCAACCTCTAAGTAATGCCAGAGTTCACACTCAGTTGTGTCTGATTAACTTAATGCAGGAAGTCATTTCCAGATGGGACTCCAGTTTAAATCCAAAAGCTATGCCACTGTCTGGCTCATCAGGGCTTCTGCATCACATACAGCATACCCTAAGGGATGGCAGCTTCTGGCTGGCAATACTTTTTTAATACCCTACTGAAGCAGACAATGCTGTTATTCAGAATTTACAGGGTAGAAGTGCAAGGTCGTACTTAAAGATAGATAGACAGATAGATAGATAAGAAACAAAGAAACTAGTTCCTGAACTTTGTGCCTCACCTTTCTAAACTTGATGGAAAGTTTACACTTGAGAAGGTTTTCTTAAGAGGATTTTTGTTCATTTTGCTTCCTCTATCTCTATGTACCAGAGAGATTTTAAACAGTTCACGATCTCCAGAGCTGAGGTTTGAGGTTTTTTTAAATCACCTGATGCACAAGAAAGACAGATTCCATGAAGTCCACATGTTAGATAGATTGTTCCTAGTAATATACAACACTGTGAGTTTCAGATAACTTTTGCAATGAAACTGCTTTCAGCTGGCTCACATGCAGACTTCCATTCCACTGGCTGAACTGCAGCACTCTTCCATCATTCCTGAGCTACTTCCCAAAAGCATCTAAATGAGCAATGGGAAGCCTTGCTTATGCAGCTGAGCAAGTTTCCATTGGGCATGGTTAAAACTCTTTCAGAACTATATTAAGATTTTTGTTCCTATAAAAGCACTGAAAATATTTAAATGAATAGGCACGAATATTCATGCAGGAAAAACAACAGAGACACTCCAGCTGCTGGAATTATCGTTGGGATGGGGAAATGGGAAGATAAGGTCTACATGTTAAATTATGTCGCTCGGAATTAAGGGCTCAGGGAAACATTTCTCACTAAACATAATCCAGACTGTGGCCTGCATGTTCAAAAGAGGACAGTGATATATGTTGCTGTTTGAGATATCTGGCTTTCAAAAATCAGGTTTATCTGTTTGATCTCTGAATCCTAGTTTGCCAGAAAGACTGCCCAGGATGTGTCCCTGTTCACGGTTGGGTGATGGAAGAGCAACCATGCTTGCAGACAACCTTTATCTTCCCTAACCCCCATCCACTCTCCTGTCTGCACTCCTTGATCGGCCCCAAACTGGGTCCTCAAACTCACATCATAGAAAATAGCCATAGAAAATGTAGGGTTCTGAGGTAAAAGACAAATGAAAAAAAAAAAACTCCTCTATCTTGGCTTCTTTTGAAAACATTCACCAAATTTCACTGTGCACCTGCCTGCCTGATCAGATCTCCTCTGGAGAATTTTTAATTTTATAGTTATTACTATAAATTCACTCATAGTTCACTACATTACACTAAATGCAGCTGACACCACTAGAGGTACCAGGTGTTTAATACAGACCAGTCCCCACTGATTACAGTGTAACTGAGGAATATTCAACAAGGAACTACTGAAAATTATGTTGGCAAACAGACACTGTCTGGTGGCTAGTATCACTAAGCATGGCCTATCTGAAATATTAGGATTATTATCCCTTCCCTAACATAGGTAATTCCCTTAAGAACATTGTCATATAGAATCAGCAATGGATTGTATAGAACACAAGAAATATTGATTTACTAATCCTACTGGTTGATGAAATTTATGTGTCAAGAGAGCACCAAGGAGCACTAGATGTCATTTTGACAGAGAATGGGCTGTACAACAAGAAATAATAGCGTTTTAAACCTTTACATGAGCATTTCAGAGCTGTACTCTTGCAAAAATGCATAGGCCCTCACTGAAGGTTCCAGTCTCTTAAATGTTAAGATTATGTGCAGGATTCATGAGGATTATGAGCACGCAACAGGTACGAGTAGTGTGATTACAACAGGTAAAGACCAACTGTTAAGTATGAAAAGAAGCATTCTTGTGCTTTCTCCTGTGCTGTACGAAATATTTGTCTTCTGAAAACATCTGAATGGTACCCCATTACAGTCCTTCAAATCTCTTCTTGAGGTGCATTATGTCACAACAGCTACTAACCAGTAGAAAAGATTACACTTTCAATGTCCTCACCCAAAGATCCTTTCATGTCACCCAATGCCACTCAGTTTTCATGCATCCTTTACCTGCATGCCTGTGTTATATTTGGGCTGGAAGCAGATGTGTCATGCTCCACAAGTGGGAACGGCTAGCTGTTACAATGTGAGTAGAAATAGCATTATTACTATTATTAGTGTAATAATAACCCTGCCATATTAGATTAGTTTCCCTACTGAGGCAACCTTAGAAAAAGAATTAGTCTCTCTACTTCAGCAACTACACAATGATTTTGCAAGCATATCCCCACAAGAGAAACATGAATCATTCAGAGACACACATGGTGGATATGAATGACACATTTTTGCATTTGGATTCCTGATTCATCTGACAGATGTAAGAAAATTCATGAAGTTAGACAAGTCCCAAGTGATTGCACGTGTCTGGACGCTGTAAAGCACAAGTTATTCCACCTGCTTTGGCACTAAAAGTACTGAGCTTTTTTTCCTTCTGGTCAACTGCTTGCTGTGATGTAGTTACAGTTGTGCATTATTAGCAATGCCACCTGTCTTTTCACATCCATTAAGAACATTTTACAGACCTTATGATAATCAATAAAAATGACAGCTAATACTCTCATATTTAATCCAACCTCTCATTTTTTGAAACCCCTTAAAAACAAATTAAAACCTCCCAGCCAGCTTCTGAGTTCATGGATGACATAAGGATGCGGAGAAACCTTTTAAAAATGAAATACCATAACAGAAATGCCAAAATACGAAACAGATGCCAAAGTCACATGTTAAATGCACATATGTATGTATTTTGCCATCCTTGCATGACATTACTCATTACAGCTTTGATAACAAGACATGGACTGATCCTCCTGTTTTTACTCCTATAAGATCTGCTGCTATAAATAGACCAACTGCTCCTGATGTTCCTCTGTGCCAGAACTTAAGGCGAACATCACTGAACTTCCTGGAAGTCCTCTTGCTGAACGTCCTGAGCTTTAGGCAGGGTGCTTATGGACTCTGTGATGAAAACTCAGGATGACTGTGGGCAGGCTGTATTTCAGAGACACCCAGTGCATCTCCTCACTGCTCTTCAACTCTCTCAGAGTCATTCTCTATAAAGTTCACAAGCATGGTACTCATGCTGTGCAAACAAGCTATTTGTTTTCAGTTAATGATCCTCACCATCAAATACACAATAGTACTCAATTTCCTCGTTTATTTCTTTTTCCTTTCTCTCCCGCCCTCCTGCTGTTTATTACCAGCAAATGTGATCTCCATCATGTAGACTGCAAAATCCGTGGACCAGCTACAGTGTTTATGTGTTTGTACAACACCCAGCACAGTGTGATTTTGATCCTAATTTGGGACTGTTACTCTGAACTCCCCTCTCTGTAGTGCTGCTTTCTCTGAAATTCAAAAGCACATATGTAACTCAATGGCTTAAAATTAAATAAATGAAATCTATGGTCAAGCATCAGAGTGAGTTATAAATGTATACAGACAGTCTCTATGTCTGATCTTCCTTCATACGGTCTCTGCATCTTCTTGCTATGTTCAGGATGTCTGAGGATATATTACAAGTAACTATATTTTAAATAAATAAATTTTGCACTTGTTAAGCTATATGGAACCAATGGCTGTCATATGTTTTACAAAATGTACCCAGTATTATGCTGCTAGAGACACATTAATTCCTGAATTGAATCAAAGCTGACGACGTTGGAAAAAATTATGCTGTGTTTACCTGGGGTATTTCTTAAATTAGTCATTTTGAATTCCTTAGGATATTGTATGGGCCACTGACCTTCATGTACAGACTATGTATACAGCCCTGTAAAAGACTTGGGGTTTCCTCCTGACTGTAATTTGTTTCATGAGTAAACATAGAAAATTACAAGTTTATCCAGGCATCCATTTGCCCCAACCATAAATTCAGCTAACAGCAATTTATAAACCTATATGATGCCACAATTCATTACTGAAGCTGTTTGAGGCAGGGAATGCCATTTCATCTTGCATTTATACCACAACTAAGGAAGTAGATCTACCAAGGAGCTGCCTTGGTAGGGAAGCTGAAAGCCATCTCCTCTACTCAGCCCATCAGCCAGAAGCACTCACTTCTCTGCCAAATCCCACAGAGCACTGACAGCTCACTGAGGTTGGGCAGCTTGACATTGTACTGTTGAAGAGCCACACAAATAGCATAATCAGTATTTCAGAAAAGGATGCTGTGGCCCTCCAACAATGGAAAGCAATCACAAAATAACTCTTTTCTATTAAAGGAAAAAGAAAAGCAAAATGCAGTAATTTTTTCTGCTGTGTTTTTTGTGACACTAAGAGATGGGCGGTACAAAACATCCACCATTTAAAGCAGGCACCTGCCACTTAGTAAAAGCAACTGCAAAGGGCATGTCTCTCACGGGAGGTCACTACACTCTGAAAGGTACAGTGGTTGACTCAACATGATGTACATCCATCCAATACCCAGATAGCATGTCACAACATTTTAAGGAATATGATCAGACTTTCTCAGCCAGTTGGATTTGCTGCTTCAGCAGTCTTAATGACTAAAAACAAGGATGAAATACTTTTAGTGCCTGTTTTTAAATTATAAAGCTATGAGGAGGATGAATCTTGATTAAGAGACTGGCAGGCACCTGTACCTTGAATGACTAGTGTGATGCACAATTTCCTATCATCCTGCTCAGTGAACCAAGGTGAATGCAATCAAAAATGGTGTCTTGCATGGAGAGTTTACAGCATGATAATTGTAGGAAATTAACATAAATTAAAGCTTTTAAAAGACACATCCACTACTGGTCATTGTAACCAACATGTTGCTTGAGATTGTTGCTTGTTTGCTGTTCTACAAACAGGAAC
The DNA here is from genome assembly GCA_013397055.1 of Pachycephala philippinensis. NCBI lineage: Eukaryota > Metazoa > Chordata > Aves > Passeriformes > Pachycephala > Pachycephala philippinensis. Next base: position 877,638 of record VWZT01009613.1, read on the forward strand.
ACTCATGGTAGAATGAAAAAGTGGGGTCTAAATCTAGATTTAAGAAAAAGGGAAACAAACTAAACACCAAACAAACAAAATAACCACCCCACAACAAACCACACACACACAGAGTGCATCAAAATCTCTACAGAAGATACCTGGATGGTTTTACACTTTGGCCCCAGTTACAATCTCATTACACTTTTTAACCCAGCTTAATTGATTTTATTTTGTTTTTCCAACTTTACAGCAGTACTTTTAGAAGAAGAAAGATGTAATTTAAAAGGTGGTGTCCTAGAAATTCTACGAATGTTCATCTGGTATGGCTCATCAAAAACAGAAGCAGTTCATCAGCAGATTTAAAAAAGTTAGGTTTTTTTTATATTTTGTTTTGGGTTTTTTTATCAAACTTGTATCGTTTTGGTTTCAAAGACACTTTAGCAAAGCTACCCTTCATCCTACTATATCAGCCTTCATTAATCACTGCTATAGAATCATAAAGATAAAATCATTTTATTACTTTGTGAGTGAAAGATTCAAAGCAAAAAAAAAGATAAATCTCCCTTCCCATCTGGCAACTTCTAAGTCAAATATTTCTATTTCCACTTCAAAAAAACAAACAAACAAAAACAAACAAACAAACAAACAAACAAACAAACTGCTTTAGACACAGAATAAAGCCAAATCACTTCCTGTAAAGTAAAAATATGTGTTGTATAATGCCAAATTTGGACTAAGCCCCAAGATTTTCAGGGTTTCTATTTAAGATTTTTACAGTCTAAATTGAGTTGCATATTCTCTGTGGGTCTATTTTAAGAGACCCAGTAGAAATTAAGTCTCAGCAAAACAAAGTGTGCAATCACAGAAGCAATAAATGAGCACTCTGGGAACACATAAGCAGGTGAGAATCTGTTTGAGAGATTGATATGATGAACCGTTTAGGCGGTGAGAATTTTTAAACAGTGTGACTAAGCAATTAACATGAGACTTGTGACTAGAAAAGCATGTGTAGTAACATATTACTGACCCCTCAATGAATTCATTCAATGTAAACTGGCTGAACAATTGGATTTTAATCTCATTTGCCTCTTTTGTCTTTTGGGTTTTTTTGTTTTTTTTTAATTGGAGTAGGTGAATATGTAACACCATAGAAGTACTCTCAAATTTGCAGGTTTTCAGAACAAGCTTCCAGATTGCCCGCAAGGACAACAGCCCCAAAGGGCAGGTTCTGACCTCACTGCTGAGCCACAACAACCCACCTCATCCCCTGGAGCCCCACAAATGCTCCTGCGGGACCACCTGAGCATCACCTGTTCAACTGGGTCTGTTCAGGTGTCTCAGTGTAACTTGGAGAAAGCTGGAATAGGTCATCCCTGAAATCAGATTATGATAAACTACAGGTTTTTTGCTTCTGAAATCAGAAAATTACAGCAAAAGTACTCAAGATTTTCATTACCTTAATAGTTTATTTTTGTTTGAATTTTGCTTGATTACAGTGGGTGAAGGGCAGGTCCAAAATTAAACACATTCTTACAGGCATTAGTTTGAAACCATGGTTATAACTCCTACTGGGGTATCTACAAAGATGAAACAAGGCATGTTATGGAAAGGAAGAGGTTATTCCAAAATTTACTTTTCCAAAGAAAGCCTTCAGCTCGTGGGCTAAGGTCCCTCCTTTCCTCACCCAAGACATGGAGATTGTTTTATTGTATAATTTAACTTAGTCCCCGTTTTTTTGGAGCTCCATTACAACCAGCTCTTGATCCAGTACCTATCAAAGAACCACTGGAAAAGTACTACAGGCTGCTTTTGATGTTTCTGAAACCAGAACAAGCCCTACAGCTGCATGATCTTTTTCCAAGAAAAGAAATTCTTCTATAGCTAGAGAACCATCCCCTCTCTGCCTTCCCAAGATACAAACCCCTCCTTCTCCTGAGGAACAGACCTTTCCATGCCACTGCTGCCAGGTTTGTAGTGGAAGCACGTCCAACTTTTGATAAGTCGGCCCTTGACACCAGAGCTGCTGCCGCCTCTGGAGTATGCTGAACCAGAGAACACCAAAGAAGCTGGAACTCATCAGAAAGATTTTTTTAAGGCAAAGGTTGCCAATTTCTCAGCTACTCCCCTAGAAAAATACAATTAACTCATCAGTAATGACAGCACTTATACACACTCAAATTAGTTGCAGCTCGTGTGCAAGCTCCTACCATTTCTGTGTCCCTGTCCCACCCTGTTGACTTGCATGGAACAAAAGGCTGACCCTGGAAGACTTTTCCTAATTAGAGCTCCATGACTAATGCAAAAATTAAGGGAGATAATTGTGTTAGCTATACTTCTGGGGAAAAGCTTTTATGAGATAGGTCTGACAAAGTGAGTGAAAATCCCAAATGTCCAAATGCTCTAAGAATTTAAGAAAAGCCGGAAAGTAGTTGCAGCTCTGGTTTCAGAAGAGGGAGGTGGGAGGACTTTTGTCCTCATCCCTAGGCCTTATTCTTCTCTGCTCTGCACACCTTAATCTCTCTGGTGTAAAAGGGGAAGAACAGAGCTGCTGTGCATTAATACAGCCTAGAAAATTCACCCCACATGGTGTGTTATTCTAAAATGATGAGGAAATCCCTTCCCCTTCTTCCCAACAACCAGCATTTCTGTATTAAAACATGAACCTTGCTCTGTGTGTGTTGAATCAAGGTCTTGTATCTTAAATTGCTTTGTATCAATTCAACAATTATAACCACCTGTTCCTATCTTTGTCCCCCCAGCTCATGCAAGTTGTTGTGGTTTGGCACAAGCAAGACAAAGTGTTTTTGAACTTAGCATGTACAAAGATATAAGCATAGCTATGCCTCTGACCCAGAATTAATACACAGCTCCTCAATTCTTCACAATTTTTTTAAACTACTTAGCCAAGGATACCTGCTCTTCCCACTGTAAGTCACCACCAGCTCCCATAAAACAAGAGAAGCTGCTCATGCTAAAGATAAGAAATGAGTTATATGAACTCAGAGAAGCTCAAAGCTTTTCATCTTTTCATCTCACAAATCTTAACAAACTTGAGAATTTGGGGGAATGGTTTATTTCTCAAATCAGTGACAGTTAAAAATGCCATTAGTTGATCGCTTAAACTTGACAGATCATCTTAAAGAGATAAAAAATTATTTCCCAATCAGAGAATTTTTGTTTTGTCAAGTAGACAAAAAGAACAGATGAGGCAGAATGAGAAGAAAATATTCAGGATTTAATCTATATTGGTACACTGTCAGCAAGATAACCAAGAGTCAGATCGACTCAGAGCAACTTTAGTAGAAAAATTTTTTCTTTGGTAGAAATCAAATAGGCTACAAATTATTTTGGATCTGTGATAAGGCAAGACTGTTGGTTTTTGCTTATTTTAAGGTAAATCAGTATTTAATGGATGCTGTATTACTTTTCTGTTGCTGTAGGTTATTGGATTTGATTTTGAGTTTTGTTGAGATTTGTATTAAGTGACACAAATGGCAAAGAAAAGACTTTCTTCTGGTTTTCTATGAACTAGAATGATGGTAGGTCCAATTATGATTTCTCCTCACACTGTTACTCAGGAAAGGAGCTCTTGCTATTCCTGTCCCCAGCACATCTATTTCTCCTTGCTGATAACAAATAATTTGAGGCCATTTAGAGATCAACAAAAATAGAATATTTATCCTACTTGAGAATGACAATTACAGAGAAGAGGATCACTTTACAAAGGGCAAACTAGCTTACCCTCATCTGTGGTTCTACTGAAAACTGACTGTAAAGCAAGTCACATTGGTTTAGATTAAAAGAGATGAGAAGATGCATTTTTGGAAAAAAAAGAGTTAGCAATCATAGGTAGGACCTGCAGTATACCGTTAGTTCAAAAGAGTTCAATGAACATCTCATCCACACTGAAATACTTTATAAAGAGAAAAAAAAAATAGCTATATTAGACAAATTCAGCACTTGTACACAGGTTAAATAGATAGTTTAATCAATAAAACGTATCTTCTCTCTTCTCTAGAAAGGATCAATACAGTTTAATGTAGAAGGAAAAAAAATAACCAGACAAAACTTGTGTAAGAAAACTAGGTGAGTAGGCATTAGAACAAAGCTGATTCCCAGCTGTCAGATTTAAGAACAACTACTGGCCCATAAGAAACAGAATAGGTTAAATTTATGGCCTCCCTATCTGAGAGGCAGTAAAAAGACAAATACATAAAGATGTTCCCCAAAAGTGTGAGAAAGGGCGACTGCCTAGAGCAAAACAGAACAGAGATGCTGTTTTGCTTCCTTCCCCCTCAAGCACAAAGAGAAGTCAAATTCTTCTCTAAGCCCAAAAGTTAATATTAATGAAGAAATTTTAGCTGAAAGTTTACAGCACAGTGGTTGTGGCTCTTACTGTCCTGGTGGCAGGAGGCATGACCAGCCTTCTCTCTGTGCAATGGGCTCTACCACTCAGAGAAGCAAATAGATTTGGAACAGTAAAGCCATCTAAATTGCACAAGTGTACGAAAAAGTCTTATGTTTAAGAAAGAATCAAACCTCTTTAACACTTACCCCAAAACCAGATTTCTAAAGTCTCTCAAACCTTTCTGGAAATTTTTCATCTGCATTTAATAAATAAATTATTCACTTTGGGTGTATATGCGGCAGACATCAGCTTAAACAAAGAGCAAATATGAGAACATTTGTAACCATAACGCCAAGTGTTTGCATTAAAGTATAAAGTAATAAAGCCTCTCAAGCTACCCAAGTCCCAGTACTTAGGATTTTGTACATAAATGTACCAGGTACTGCAGAATCACATCTCCCTTTGCTCCTTGGTCTCACACTAAAAAGCTCCCAATTCAGGCCAGACCCAAACTTCATATTCAACATTTTTTTAAAAACTAACGTCAGGCTAATGATCAGAAAGAGCAAAGACTCTCCTGTTTGTGAGAGGCCTCCTGTGCTTTACCAATGCTTCCAGCGCTCAGGAGCACCGTGGGCTGTGCGCTGGCAGCAGGTACTGCCTTGCTTGAAGGACTAGAGGATACAGCCATGGAAATTCCCGAATACTCCCTCATGCACTTATTTGCAATAAACAGATGAGTCAGAGGCAAAGGTCCCACATTTTTTCAGCATAATTTTGAGTTGTGTTGTTTCAGTAGTTTGTAAATAGAAGCTTTTTCACACACTTTCCACTGTCATATAATTTTTAATAATATCTGAAAATATTTCTCAAGGTAAGTTCAGGGCTCTACATCTTGCAAACTGAACCTCCAATCCAACATGCTTTTCTCCTGAACACATCACAGTGCAACTGGCCACAGTTTGTCAAGCTTATAAACACACCCACCAGTACTGAACTTTCAGACAAATCAAACGTAATTCTACATATAAATTATGCACAACTTAATCACAATTCATTTCCCAAATTATTCTCCTTCCTGGAAAGCTATGAAGCTTCTCACAGTTTACCTTGTTCATTAGCCTCAGAGCTAATTCCCCTATACAGAGCTATAAATCCTGGACTTTTATCTAGACTAATACAACAGTCAGGTATTAAAGCACCCAATTCCATTATTTCTTTATTATAAAAGAAAAAATAAGTCTAATTCAAATTTTAAGTCCCTTTTTCCTACCTCTCTGTAGTTACCTTATTCCTTCTAAGACTATACACTTTACCTTTACATGAAGCATTAGAGCAAGCACATTTGAAATCAACTTTACAGTGAACTTGAATCAACAGAACACTTCAAATTTCAACAGATTAACCCTATATTACATCAGAGATCCAGTACTTTGAACTCCTAATTCCACACCAACAAAAAAGGGACATAACAATGTCCCTCTCTAAGTTTCTGGCACCCACATTATGGGAAGAAATTCCACCATTCTTCTTCCTTCAGAATCAAACAAGTTTTCAGTGCTCCTACACTCTGCTCTGCACTACAAAAAAACTGTTTCTTTAGCAGATCCAGATCTCTCACATACAACTGTAAAGTCACAGCCATAAAGCAGTGCTAAAGAAATCATCACTAAAACAGAAACTCCAAATCTATACTGTTCTACTTAAGTACGTGGATTTGTTTGCCTGTTTAAAATCAGAAAGTACTTAGGAGAGGTAATGAGAAACATCTTTGTCATCATAATCTACGTCTTGCTCCTCAGCTGCCACAAATCAGTGCTGCTCTACTAACTTGCATTTGACCTGCTTTGACTTATAGCACCTGTAGATCTCACTCTCAGTGCTGAATGTAAAGCAAACTCGTGTCTAGAGGCCAAATGCTCAGCTGGATTATATCAGCACATTCCCTGCTTTGAAGTGCATGTGGCACATGGATTTACAACAGCTGTAGCTCTAGTCTTGAATTGTTTGAGTTTTTAACTTCGAGTAACCTACCAGGTACAGAGTGATAAAATTGCCAAGAATATAGTTTATAAAGCTATGTATTCGACCGCATGTTAGTCTCTGATTATTATGCTTTTGAGGTACATATACATAAATATATGAACAAATTTCTATTTGATAGTCCATCAAAACATTTTTCAGTAGAATGGTCAATGTGGTGAAAGAAACCTACAAATGTCAGGGTTTGCTTGCGCCTAGAGTTTAGTTTCAGAATTCACTCTCCCATTTCTCCAGGGATTTTTTTCACAGCACTTAGAATTTGTAGAATGGATGCAAAAGATATACATTTTGTTGCTGTAATACAGTCAATTTTTGTCTAGCTAGAGCCAAGTTTACTGCCATACTTCCAGCTTAGAAAGTCTGTTTTATTTATCAAAGCCAAAATTGTTAAGCTTGGCAGCCTAAAGTCAAGCACCAAAATCTATATTTAGGCACTCATATAACTGGCCTACTTTACACAGGCAGTGAAGACCTATAAACTTAAAAATAAATCAGCACCCAGCACTTCTGAAAATCAAGTCACTTACTTAACTACACAGATATACAATTACCCACATTTGAAGGAAATGCCTTCATTTGTACAACTTTGGTATAAAAGAGGCATGTTGTGCCCTACGAACACTTTGAACACACCTTTTGAGAATTGCAATTCCTTCTGCAAGTCCTCTTACAAAAGCAATAACCCTTCTAATTAAATGTACCATTGATTTCTTTCATCTAGAGTGAATACAATCCGACTAGTGAATTGACTAATAATGTGCTCAAAAGACCCCAGTGTTTTGACTCACTTTCTTCTCATTTCAGCATTGTATAAATCTCAGGCATTGTCTCCTGTCTCCGTGGTGGTTGTTTGTGTGGCTGAACAGATCATCTTCATTTGATTTGTACAATAACAATGTTAATTGAAGTGGTGAGATCCGCATAAGTCATATCAATTACCAAATGACCTTCTATCAGTCTTACTTCCCATGCTACCAAAACATCCAGTTAAAATCTTCAAAGGCAAGCAATGTTCGTTAGAAAAGTTTATCAGTCTAGGACTGTGATAAAGGATGCTATTGTTAGGATCAGAGTTGCAATATACTTGCTGTTGCTCCACTCATCACTAAGCCCATGGTCCAGAGAGGTAAGACATGCCTTTCACTGATCCTAACACATTCCTAATCAATTTATTTGCAAGACAGCTGTTTGCAAGTGGCTTAGCTGGACTTGCACTGTTGGTATTCCAAAAGCGCACTGTAACTGCTGCAAGGATTTCATAACTTCATTGCAGGGGCTGAACACTTGGGCAGCTGAAGTGAGCTAAGCAGGCAATGGCAAGGACTCCACCTAGAATAATACCAGCTTTCCTTTCCACTTTCGACAGATAGCGGCCTTCAGAGCATAAGCAATGTATTCTTGGTTTTGCAAAGATACGACACCTAAAAAGTAACCAAACTAAGATCTCTTTGCTCTTCTTCCAATACTATGAGCAAATATGCTAGCATGTAGCATCCACTCTAATCTGTGGAGTGTGAGGAACCACATAAGAGAAGGTATCTACAATCTTCTTGGCCTAAGCCTACAGGAAGAACTATTCAGAAGATATTTTTATATTGTGGAGTACAGCCATAGGCTCCTTGGCAATGAAACACTGAGTTATGTGTATGTATATGTATGATCCTGTGTTATTGTGGTTCCTGAGAAGTCTCATCAGGAGTCAGATTGCATGCTTTATTATACAATTTTATTCTATTATACTGGTTATACTACATGCCCGATAAAGGCCAAACAAATAGGCTCTGCCTGTGCAGAGACAGAATTTCTTTATAATACCTTAATTGTGGCACCCTTTCAAATGTAAAATTTACCTGCAGTCTAAATCACATAAACAGCACCAGCTTGAATTGTAAAAGGAACTCAAAATCCATTTTCTTCCCCAAAGCTGGAATGTCCATATTTTCTTATTCTTACCATGAATTGAGGGCATTGTTAAGAGTTTAAGCAAACAGGGAAAGCAATAATGTTTGGTTGTTGATTCCCTGAAGTATCAAAAAGGAATTATAGGATTTTGGTCTTACAAAGAAACTCTTATTTGAATGTTGTTCTTGCAGCATCCCATTTTGCCTGTTAGTCCATCATATAAACATTTGAAAATTATGAAGCAGAAAAGATAAAAAATTGTAAATACCAGACTCAAGAAATGGCTAAAATGCAGATCATGCCTGGGCTATTGCATGCTTACCACAACAACGGAGAATTTACAGCTGACTTAATAGTGCATACACTATACGCCCCCGAAAAGTTTACCTCACAGAAAATAAGATCCCCTCTGTTGTAACTCCATTTTCACTCAGTTGCACTGAGTTGAGTATCTGTGCACAGATGTAAGTAAAAGCATTTGGTTTATGCCAGCATTATTGCACCGATTGTTATTAAAGCATATTTTTATTGAAAGTGTGTGTTTCAAATGAGATTAATTTTATTAGGTCCTAATTTAATTGGCAGCCTCAGTTTGTAAGTAGCCCAAGATATGAAAACTGGTAGTGTTAGAAGTCAGGGCTGATATTCACTGGCAGAGAATTATGGAAGGAGCCTTTTTATGGCCAAAGCCATATAGTCTTATAATTCAGTTTTATGAGTAAAAGTTATCAATTCCTACAATTTCTTAGAGATCCGTTTCCCAAGAGTCAGGCCAAGACTTGGACACATACACAAATAATGACAGAAATAAAAAAGAAAAATGGCTGATTAGCTCTCTTTTAGCCTTCTCATTTTCCTGGAAAAATGGAAGTATAACAAGTGTGACTTTTTCTATCCTAACCAAACAGAGGAAAGTGCAGTAAAATCGTAGGTCATTCAGGCAGGAAAACAAAGGATACAGTATGGAAAATGCAGAGGATCATTCACTTGTTTATCTTCTGTCAGCGAAAGACTGGCATTTCTAATACCTGCAAGTACTTTGAATGGGAAGTTTCATAGCTAATTAACTGTATTTCTAGCATTTGCATTGAAAGACTAATCAAATAGTTAATATAGTACTTCTCAAGCAGGAAGAAGTGACATCTTCCAAGTCCAGTCCACCAATGAGTCAGGAAGTGCCACCTTCCACTAACAGCTAGGAACTATTCATTACAAGGAATGAAAAGTTTCTTAATTAAATGAAATTAATATGGAGTAGAATACTTGAGAGAACCTGGTACAAGTCATTCTGCACTGAGAAAAGTGACCTTTTTATTGCACTTGATGTCTAAGCAAAGTCCAGTGAAACTTTGCACTGACTTAAATGACATTATCTTCTTTTATCTGCTGCTAGACGTCAAAACTGTACTGACCTAACTCAGCTCAAAATTGGGTTCATAAGTGCAAACTTTCCTCAATTATATTATTTTGCCTTTACTGTAACCACTGTGTACATATAAAATACATTAAAAATATATACAAACTTTTTTGGGGTGAATTGCATCAAGGATGCAATGAAGAAAACATAATGCAGAACCATATCACTTTAAAAATTAAGCAACAACAAGCAAAATTAAGCAAAAAATTAAGCAAAAACACATTTGTTTGCTTGTTAGACTGTACCACTCACTAGATTCCCACATTGTCAAATGACTTCACAGTTTCACCCCAACCTCAGCAATTATTCATATAATAGAATGTTTGAAAATGTAGGTGGTTCTATTCAACTAAATATTTCCATTTTTCAAGTCTCTCACCTATTTCCTGGCAAAATCACATTGGAATGGAAGAATAAAAACCATGTGTTATTGCCCTCATGACATAAGTGCTCTCAGTCAGAAAGTATAGGTACTTTTTAATGATATTATAACAATAAAATAAGACATATGTCACTTTTCCTGTTGTAATTGCTAATAAGGCATATCTGTGCCTATTGTTTGAGACACAATTTGCCTTTGGTATTGACAGTACTAACTTGGCACTAATGGAAAGATGTTAGCATAAAGAAATCTCCTGGATAAGTTGAAAAGCTGATTGCATGGATAATTCTGCTAAAAAATAACTACCTGTCTATTGGAGAGGAATTTTTTTGCTATTTGCTGAGCTTTTAGCAATTTAGCAGTACAACAGAGCTTTTTAGATAACTTGAAATACCTACACAGCAGGTTACATTAATGTGCACTAATTTAAAAATTCAGATTCATTCAATTGAAAAAGAGATGTGCATACATACAGAATGATATCCCAAGAAGCTAAATATACGTATCTTGCATTCATGTTTATAATTACAATACACACCAACTAAGTTCTGCTGTCCATTTGCCTTTCTGATAGCACTTGATGCCCAACACAAGCTGGGAGGTATCTCAATGGGAAAGGAAAGCCGAACCTTATTCACATCATCTTCACTAACTCTACTCCCTTACTGAAGATGAAAAATCCACTGATACAGTTTACTGCAGTGAGGATGGAGCTCTTCCCCCAAAAGATGACTATATTAGCTAGAAGAAAGCTGAAGACAGTAAAATCCTTCCAAGTTCAAGGAAGGTAATGTCCAGTAGACAACTGCATCCACTGCTAACAGATATCACATAACCACTGCTGGACAACCTTATCAGACTTGAAGGGATGCTATTTATGGAAGACTGACTCCCCTGGAAACTCTTCTCAGAGCTACAACTGTAAAAACAAGCTTTTGGACAAAGAAACTGCCTCAACAAATTTCTTAAAATGCTGCAAAAAACAAAATCACAGCCTAGAGAGGTGGGTGTTGAAAAGTTAGTGGAGTATGTTGAATGCAATATTGTTGGTTTGGAAGGAAGAGGAAGGAACAGCGGTTATCTCTAGAGAATGCATTGTCAATGAATGCAAAAAGCCATCTCATTAAAATCATAAAGGTGGAGGCCATCACATCATCTCTCTCTTAATGGAATTGCCTCATAAAAAGACCTTTCCCTCAAACAGTTTACTCAGCAATTGAATAAATAACTCAGGTACTTTTTAATCCACATTTTTGCCCATAGAGTGCTGAGCACATTTTCCAAATTAAATGAATAACAAATTATGATAGCTTCAAGATAAGCAAGTGCAATTAGTTTATCAATATAGCATTAGAAAAGCATCAAAAGCACAATTCACACACAGAGTAGGCTGTACAGTTCTTTGCAGTGACAATATATTTTTATTTAAAGATGAAACAATAATCCAGTAGATTACTAGTTCCATCACCTTCTCCTCCTCTCTCTCTCTAGTCACATACACATTCATCAAAGCATACATCTTAGAACATGGCAGTTGCCCTTGGAAAGTTCTGATTTAGAAGTAATTTGTCTTTCAGGTAGCAGGAACTAAAAAAATTATTTCTGTGTCTTTTAAAATCGATTTTTTCTCTTGGGAATGGTGCTGCAGTGTATAAAGAAATCTTTCATAACACATATATGAGATACTTATAAACTCCGTTTGGTGTTAAAAGACCTGGTAGTTATGTCTCAGAAGAGATGTGCTGAATAGCTGTAGCATATCCCTGATAAATCAGGTTCTTATCCAGCTCAGTCTGAAGAAAAGCACACATAGATAGCAAAATTCTTTCTTTTAGACCAAAAACTGTAGAAAATATCAGTTATCAAGGTCAAACAAGTTCTTCCTGCATTTGGTGTCAATATTCAAATCTTTACATAATGAAGGTAAAGGAGGGTCCCATATTCCCTATGAAAGCAAAGAGGTATTGGCCTGATTTTCTACATATTGATTGTAACTGTTTCTATTAAACTCAGGATGATTTTTTATGTTTTCTAAACATATATTTCCATCCTGATTTCAATAATTCTCTCCTGTGTTTTTTGGGGCAGTCCATTTTATGCTATAGCCCACTGTGATATCTGGATATCTTGTTAAATTCTAGATTTCAGATAGTATGCCTATATATACAAGAGGAAACTTTGTCTATTAACTACTTACAAAACAGAAAACAATGGACTGTGGTCTTTTAAAGGCTCAGAATCCATGGGAAAATACCTTTTGGTTGTCTCAAAATAAGATACTGACATCTCCAAGTATATTAGTAGACATACTATAGATAAAATTAAAAGGCTTTGAAATAATAGAAGATGATAAACTCCTGCCTAGTAAAGATATTTTTTTAAACAGCTTTCAGGAATGTATATATTTATGCCAACAATATTGTAATATCATCTCACGTCATACTCTGCTAAACTACTTAGTTTGGTCATAGTATGGGAACACACACTTTGTATTGTAGCTTATGAGAGTGAACATACAACTGAACAGTGTGCAGTGATATTACTGCATAGATGAAATAAAAAAGCAGCAGCAGATCTCAGGGAGACCTCATCAGTGCGTATAGATACCTAAAGTGTGTAAAGAATGTGGAGTCAGGCTGCTTTCAGTGGCACCCAGTGACAGGACAAGAGGCAATGGCACAAAGTGAAACACAGGCAGATCCATCTAAAATTTCTGGCATCTCTTCTGAAATTAGTATCAGTGACTTTAATCTGTTTATTAGTGTCAGTGTCAGGTTCCAAACCGGTAAAGGCAGAGATATCAATCACATATAGGAATGATGACAGTATCTGCAGATCAGGGGAAAGTGCATTAATTACTGAGGCCTCCCACACATAGAAAAACATTTAACAAAGGCAGCAGATCAACCCATTCTCACACAGCCATGTATACTTCACCACTGACTGCATTTCAGGGGTAATTTCCATTACTGTAATAAGCATGCTACAGGACTTGCTAATAGAAGCAGTTCACAGTCTCCTTGCAACATTATCATATTAAACATAAAAGGCAAGGAACAGGTGCTGCAGGATGTTCCAGGATGCCTTAGAAAATACATGGCAATAGTCATGACAAAAATTCAGAGGTATCCAAACCACAGGTATGCCCTGTCTGAAGAGACCTTATTGTGACCCTTCAAACAGGTCATCAGTTCATACCTTGTTCCCCAACTAGTCCCTTTACCACATTTAGCTTGTGCATAAATATCCTAATACACAGTATGGGATCCCTCCCCTGGCTTCTTTACAGCTTGCTTTTCTATTATTCCTATGCAAGAACATACACTAGGTTGTTTTGACTGTGAAGGTATGAGTCTATATTTTTAGCTTCCTTCTTCCAATGCCTGAATGTCTGCATGGGGATTTCTGAGGGTTTATTTTATTAGTCATACATGTTATTTATATCATTGTATGGCTCTCCCTGTGGTTTTCATACGCTACAGTTTAAGATATTCTGAAAAAATGGATGAACAGTTGGCGAAAAGTTTGTGATTTTCTATCCGGTCTTTCTGTTTGATCATTGTCTGCTTTTCTTTCCTGGCAAATGAGCTGGCTAATTCTTTGCAGGCTGTGTTCCAGAAGCAGCTCTTGAGAAAGAGCCCCTGTGTCATATCCAGGAAGTCCTAATAAATCAGCATCTGAAAACGATAGCATGCAGAAGTGTGGCATGCATGGGCTTTTAAAGAACTGCATGAAAAAACAATTTAGCTGCCAACTCCCCAAGTCTCAACTAGTTGAAGTACTCTTGACTGATACTCTTTTTGACTGTTAAGATATTCACAGATTTTCCTTCATTTAATTGCTGTAAAATCCCTCAAGGAAACAGCATGGGTACCTCGGATATCTCTTGTCATCATCAGTATCGAACAACTGAGTTTCCTCAAAGAGTTTCCTCAGAGGACAACAGCAGTATTAGAAGAAATTGAACATGCTGCCACAAAATCTCCTCTTAAGCTTTGTGCTGTTGCAAACCCCATCAGGACGTTATTGGCAAGAGTGTGGGTTTTCATACAAGGTGATGAGAGAAGCTAATATTTAGAGTGTGAATACAGCCATTGACCATAACTGAATTCCAAGAAGAGAGAAAAAGGCTATATAGCTCATTGGATGATGTTTGTTAAGATACAGCAAAAGCTAATGAAGACACAAAAATCCCAGTGATCAATTCAGAATTCATAGACTTTAATAACTACTAAATAGTTTAGGATCAGATGACATTATTAAGTCAGTTGCTGAAATCACTCTTAAGTCTCACAATTTGATATTTTGCTTAGAACCCACATATTAAGATGAAAAATTTCTTGCATATCTCCAAGAAGATCAAAAGTTGAACTGGAGACACAAATGAAGAATTCACAATTGGATTTTTTTCCCCGGTGATTAGTCACCTTCACTGTAAAAATACTGTGACTTAATTCCACTGGGAACTTGCTTGGCTTTAAATACTAGCCATATACTTATTTTTGATCCTTTTTCTAGTAGATAAAGAAAGAATTGAGGAGTCAGCAGTGCTTCATCCCATGGATACCTAAATGTTTAAGTGCTGCAACCAAGTTTCTTCAGTCTTGTTCACTGCAATGAGAGATGAAGCCTGACTCAAAGTGATTGGGCATCCCTTTTGGTTTATGGAACAGCTGAACCATGGTGTTAGGCACAAGTAGGTGATGATGTTACAGTTTTATTTCACATGGGTAGGCCATTAACAGGAGAGTTGAACATAGTAATGATAAATAGATGACCCATAGGCTGAAGAGAAGAAGGAAGAAAATAAAAAAGATAATTAAATCTCAATGGGTGAATAGAAACAGATGAAAAGGAAGGAGAATGAAAAACATGTTACATTACTCAAAACTTACATTAAGTTTCTAAGTTCTTTAGTTCACTTCAAGAAGAGTAATTTGTCTTGGGGAGAAAAAAAAAAAACTTTTAAAATTTGTACCTCGTTTCCTTGTTATACCAGAATTCCCTTCTGGAAAGCAGCACATGTTCCAGATTAGAAACTACTCATTGATTCAAGACAGTGTTACAAGCAATGGATTGTAGGCACCTCATTAATAGCAATTATGAGTTTCTGAGGCTCTATCCAGACTCACTATTTATTATGATATTAATTAATAAGTTGGACACTTCTTCCAGCCTTCCTCAGCTATTGCTGACAGAAATAAGAGAAACACTCTACAAATGCAACTGTCCTCTGAATGAGACATTACTTCCCGTGGTTATGCACCTGAGCAGCATCAACAACACCATCAGCAATACAGAAAGTGCGTGGAAGTACAAGACTATTTCTTCTCCTTCTCCTTCTCCTTCTCCTTCTCCTTCTCCTTCTCTGTCTTGGTTTGAGAGACAGGTGTCTGTTAAGGAAGGCAGGAGCCTCCCCTGGAACGGGAAAATGCAACCCCCTTCCCTTCCAATTACTATATATTTGAAATTAAGGGGCTTTCAGGCAAGGATATGATGAATAGGAATAACAGTTCTTTACTAATATATATATATATATATAAAATATAACAAGGCAAACAAAACAACAGTAACTACGGCAGTAACAAGAACCACACACCCAGTGACGCCTTCTCGGCTGGCAGGCACTTTCCCTTCGGTGCAGTTCCGGTCACGGCCGGCAGGGGCGCTGGCGGCTCCCGGTGAGCAGGGCAG
>VWZT01009613.1:893974-944901 GCA_013397055.1 Pachycephala philippinensis
CCTTCTCCTTCTCCTTCTCCTTCTCCTTCTCCTTCTCCTTCTCCTTCTCCTTCTCCTTCTCCTTCTCCTTCTCCTCCTTCTCCTTCTTTCTTCTTCTTTCTTCTAAACTTTTCAGGTTTTGAAATCCAATGATTTGCATGCACATCTAGATTATGAGTAAAACACATTGTGAGGGATAGTTCTGGTCAGAGCTGATTTCTGTGCCTTATATGGGAACAAAACTCCAGCATTACCTCAGTTCTGAGTCCAAAAGATTACTCAAAAGATTATTTTACAGGAAGATGCTAAAAAAGTTCTTTACAACAGTAGATTCACTCTGTCTTTTTAAAGGGTAGCTGCTTACAGAGTTACAGACCATTACCCTCATAATTTCCTACTCCGTTCTGCTGGCCAGAATGATTCTAGTGCCGGAACTATGCAGATTCACTAGTGAGATGCTAAACATTTTATGCACGCAACTACAGGAATATATGCATGTAAATGTGTGGATATGTCTTAAGGTAATTAAAGGGAAATAGTCAAAATTGAGCCTGAAGTACAGTATTCAAGTAGTACACATACAGACAGGTATATTTATTTACACACTTGTTCCAGATATGGTTGAATATCAGATTATACACCTTAACCCTGAAGATTCAGTCCTAGTGTAAAATGTGTCTCAGATTGAATATTTAGTTCATGTATGCACAATAATAAAACAAGGAAAGTAAAGAAGAAAAAACCCAGCATTGCAAGGCAAAGGAATATGTCTATTTTTGCTCCCAACAAGCCAAAGATAAATATTCCTAAAACGCAAGAGAAGCAAAAACCTGAGAGACCACTGAGATTCAGCAAAATTCACACATTAAAAAATATTCTCTCTTGGTGCAATAATGAGTTTACTAACATATACAAAATCAGGTGGGTCATCTGGAGGCATTTATTTTCCAAACAGTATAAACCAAGTCCGCATATAAAAAGCAACTATTCTGAGGATGCTGTCTGCATCCATTTGCATTTCTTTGAAAGGGCACACAGAACCCTGAAGGTGATTCTTTTACGTTTTTATGTTACGACTTGGAAGAAATGGAGAGCCTGAGTCCCACTCAATAGCAAGTGGAAGACTAATTCTTTAGCCCCTCTATAATAACCAGTCTTAAAACCTTGATGTTTGAAGAAATTATCCTTTGAAGGCTGTTATTGTCATCTGTTCAAAGTCATTATCGATTGTATTTATTCCTACGCTAAAAGTACGTACCTCAAAGTGGAAATTTGATAGACTTGTTAAAACACAAGTTTTGCAGCTGCTTCCTGATTTTATAATTATTTGCATTAAAATGGTGCAAATACTGCACAAAACTTATCTACCATCATTTGATATCTAATGTTTTAGGAGTTTGGTTAAATTCTACATCAGGATTATCTATTCAATATTAACCTAACGTGAGTCCTGGTTAAACGGTGAGGAACTTGGCCCTTCCTCTTTACATTCCATAATCCACAGCACTAAGGTTGTCTCAGAGAACACTTCATTAAAATAAATCTCATCTTTTGCCACTACCTTTTCATTTACCTCATGGTGGGAGAAAAGTGCTGCCAAATAGCTTACTGAGCTTTGATACATTTTCTTCCTGATATGGCTTAATTTAACATATCCCTTGGTTTTTAACACCATCTTGTGAATGATCCTTCCTGAGGCTTTTTGTTTTTTTTTTTTTCCTGTACCGTTTTGATGCATGGTGTGAAGACATCCATCACAAGCTGGAAGCAATGTATCCACTAATGTAAAGCCTAGTGCTTTCAGCTCAGTGAGCACATCATAGATCTTCTTGAGTGCGCCCACAGCACTTCCACCGTTGGCTGTTTCCACTGGATCTGTCTCTTCTCTGGCTGGAACAGCTCCTGACCTACCCCCAAGATCAGCTTGGGGAGCAGCCCCACTGCATGGCAGAGCTTCCTGCCCTATTTACCTGCTGTAGGTGAATTATGTTTCCATTTCTAGATAATTTCCATTTTTTTTCTCACCTGCTCACATTATTTATCAACTTTATCTTTTATTAGAAGTTACACCTGTCTTTGTAACTATCTCCCTTCTACTGTATTAGCTGCCCAGAAAACAGCATTAAAAAAGTCTGAATATTCTGTAACGCACAAAAGTATTCCCACACACCTCAATCAAGTACTTCGTAAATACTTTATTTTTACTTTATCAAATAACAATAATGTTCCTGTCTTTTATGTTCCCATGCAATCCTCTTCAGCACTGGTTTCAAAAAGTGGCCTTCCATTAATTGTGAACTCATTTCATGGCAGGTGCAACCGATGGCATAAAGACATTAATCTATCTGACTACACTCACAGGAGTCATTTAGTCTGAATGCTCCCCACTAATCACAAAATCAATAATCATCTTCTTTTAACAAGTTCCTCTGTGTGTGGAAGCTCTTTAATAACTTCCTCTATTTCGTGTATCATTTCTCTATGACTATTCAGAGTTTGTCCAAAAGGAATCTTTCCAAGATGAGATCAGATTTTATCTATTCTACAATAGCTACACTAAAGCAAGTTTTTTGCATCATTCCAGTGGGCCATGACAGTTTTTCCATTTTTCTGCCAAGAATCCCAGAACATGTTCAAATGCACTGAAAAGTCCACGTCATATGTCGAATGATGACTCAGTAGGGGTTATTTGGAAAGACATTTTGGAGAATAGCAGCTCCTTGGAGTTTCATTTTAATCACATTTGTAGTGTCCATGTCAGACACAGTGTCCTCACCTCTTACTCATTGTCACATGGAATGTTAACCGAAATGTTAACACAGTGATGGCCTGGCTGGCCTCAAAAGTACACTTCTGAATTGACCACATTTGAGAGCATCCAAAGTTAGGCAAGAGGAGTTCACCCTTCCTAACTAAATGGCAGCAGAATCAGTGTTACTTTTGAATGAGAAAGACAGCTACCTTTCAACTTAAACTGAATTTGAAAACTACTTTCTTACTCTTTTCACAACCACAATTTTTCATGTCATCTCCTTATTATCCAACACTCTGAGTGGCTTTTTCTCTATTTTTGCAGTTACTGCTCAGTAACTGTAATCTTTGAAATGAAGTAGAACCCTTCAGTATCGCTGTATTAAGGGAAATTATAATAGCCTATTGACTGCAGTTTAGTCAATGATCCATTCATTATTCTGTCTTAAAGTCTTCTGAAGTTTGTAAAATAATGTATTTAATTATCTTAAAAGTCAATATAAGCACAAATGAGGGACTGCAATGAACCAAACTGGCTAAGATAATTAATGCAGTTGTGGAAACAGGGTATCAAGCTGTTCATCTCATCCTTTCCTAGCCACCTTTCCTAGGCTAATAATCTGTACAAAGAATCAGATATAATCCCACAGTAAAGTATTTTTTCCTCCAGAGATCCTTAGATCTAAGTGTGGCACAAGTGTACATCTTACACAGAGATAAAACAGGGTAATAGCTGTCTAGAGTGCCAGTGTTAACATTTAAAAGGTGAGACATGATACCTCATATACTTGGTAGGTGAAGTAGTTTTGTTGCATACTTCACTTTAAATGTCAGGAACTGATCACATGATAGAAGAGACAGACTGTGCATGAAATTTTGGGTTTTAATTGGAACATCCACTCCTATAACTATGGTTCAGTTAATTCCCATGCCATTCCAATCCTGATTTTTTAGTTCAATATAATTCTTTTTCTGAGAATGCAAGAACAAACACAAGAAAGTATGTTCAAACCAGTGAAAAAGTAACGGAATAAAGAATCAAGACTCAAATCTTCATTTTCCCCTCAGAATTTGATTTAAGAGGGCTTCCAGCATCACCATCCCACATGAACTACTGAGAGGTCAGTTTGGATAAAAGTGTTTGAACTAGTAGGCTTACATGGGAGGTGGATGCCTTGCTCATTTAGTAGTCTCTGGTAGGTGTGGACTGGCAGAGAAAAGCATGTACAACTGACTTTTTACCTCACCTCAGGAAGAACATCACTCACCAGTAGCCACATATTTCTGTACCTCCCGCAGTCATCTGATTCAGACTAAAACATTCACTTGGCTTTCAGACAAAAATGAGGAAGGCAGAGTGTTCAAACACAGCATGGTCCTAAGCATTCCCCAGTGAGACAGACACTGAAGCTTCCTTTCATGTTCCTGCCTTTTTAAAAAGCAACATGCAAACAGCAGTCCTGTCTCATTCCAAAATCCCAGGGCTGCATTAGTTCATCCTAAAATAGCTATAACTAATACTTATCTCACTTAAATTGTGACATTTCTTTCGTACTTGAAATTATGTCTTTTAGCCATCAAAGTTTTTTAAAAAGCTACTCACTAAAATTCCTGTCTTCCTTTTTTACACAGAACCAAATTATTTCTTTCTCCCTCGTCCATCCTGGCCAAAGAAAAGGCAATGAATCTTTAGAGCATTTTTGCTCACGTAATTTGTTCCAGCAAGAGTCCAGAATATTTGTCTCTGGGTTAACTATATCTTCAGAATAACTCGAATGAATTTTTCAAATTTCATTTTTCCCAAGGGAAAAAGGTCTCTGTCTTTCAGAGTAGTTATTTAGAGATGAAGTTATAAAATTATTGTTTTAAGAATGTTTCATTGGTGTTTCTAAACTGGCCATGAATAATGTTTTGATTCAGGTATTTATCTACTATAGCAGCAGTGTTTGGTACAATAACTATCCATCAAGACAACAAGCCAGCATGTATAAACACTTGTTCTGACCACATATGAAACCTTTTTCATCTACTGGTCACAAACTTGAGAGGTTTTGTTCACCTGTGTGCCTAAGAAAGCCATGTCCTACTCAGCCATAAAGGTTTTTTATGTATCTGCTAACGAGAAGTAGCCCATGGCCCCAAGTTGCAGAAATGTTTATAACAGCCTTTTTAACGTCCTATAGGGCTTTTTAAGAGAATGTAAGTGCTTTTAAATGCTGATGTGTTTTTCCATGTCCTCATTTCTAATGGCAAACTTCTTTGTCTGAGCATATGCCCTTTCTCAAAATATGTTTTTGACTACTTTAAAGGCAACAAACCAGCTCTGATATTTTGGGCAATGTATCTGTCACATACTTTCAGCCTGTTTCCACTCTGCTTAACAAGACTGTTCTGTTCAATACCACCAAACTAAGCTCCACCAAAATAAAACAGAATTGGAGTCAGCTATTCTTGCTAGCATAACTTTATTTTCACTTGGTTTTTAACTTTTTTTTTTTTTTTCCCATTTGATATAGTAAGCTTGAATTTAGTTGTGTGGCTACTCTGGAAATTAGCATCTACTAGAGGATTTCTTCCTACAGCAAAGGAATGGCATCCCCAGGTAAAAGAAAGGTCTAGCATCTCAAGAATGTCAGCAGTGTTTAGCCTTCCCTAGAGAAAGAGTTGTGGTGCAGTCCTCTGTCCCCTGGAAAAATGGCTGGAAAGCATTAAGTCACGTGACACAGTCTAAGCCACAGCCATCAGCTAACACTCACATTATAAATGTAAATAAGAGTTTGTTCTCTGTTGTTGAAAAAACATGTCCTACATGGTCTGAATAGGACTTCTGCCAGTAGGGAATAGTACCAGTGTGAAAGAAGGTGATGAAGTGGACAGCAACCGAAAACAAGCAACTTGAAACATCCTCTCATATTTATGTTATAAATGTTTTTTTCCAGTTTAGGCATTTTCAGGGAGTTGCTCAGGTTGTACGGAATAGTTAGGAAAGTTAAAAAGGTTTTTGTTCGGTTATATGAGTTCTTGTTCTTGGTTAAAGGGTACTACACAAAGGGGGGTGGGGTTTAATATAATTTCATTCGAGAATTTTCCAGAGACTGTCATAGAGAGCCCAGGAAGAGAGACAACCACAACAACCAGTCACAGGTCCCCCTGCAGCCTAAGACTTGAGCCAATCACTCGATGCCCCATGAGGGGAGAAGGATGCCCCTAACAACGGGCCAATTAACATCCGAGGAGCGGGAAAATGCCACCAATAGACTGTACCGATGGGAGGACCCCAGAGAGGGTTTAAAAGGCACTGTAACCTAAAGAATTGGTCCTCCTCTGGTGAAAGCCTCTCACAACGAGGTCCTCCAATCTCTGGCCAAGGAGAGGGCTACTCCCCCTCCTAGTTCTACTACCTTGTTTTTCCTATTTTATTTTTATTTCTTTTAATAAACCCACACCGGTTGGCCTTCGTTTATTTTATTTATTTTGTTTACTTCATTTATATGCATTACTTTCAATACATCTGAATTCCTTTTGATCTTGTGTAATGGTATTCCCTTGTATAATGGAATTCCTGTAAAGGGAACACACAAATTATCGTCTTAATTTACCAGTTTCATGTCCTTTCATTTTCGCTCTCTCGCTTCATTATAATCCCAACATTTATGGTCTATTTTTACACAAACTTATTACCCTATATCTCAATGACTTTGATCTCCTATATTTAGATCAATTCTCTTTTTATAACACTTTTTAGGAGAAATAACCAGACTTGACCACAGTATTCAAAATTAACTTGTTTCTGAAACATGCATAATGATATTAGAGCATCTTTAGGGGTTTTTTCTGCTACCCTGTTCCTGCTACAAACAGTCTGTTGCTTTTCCTATTTTCAGTATTGTGCTCATGAAAGAGGCTTTTACTGAGCCTTTAGGCAAAGGTTAGTAGAATATCAAGGCTTTCTCTTAGCTTATAATCGAAAATCTGCAGTTCTGATTACCTAAAGCTCTTTATTAACTTAAAACAAAAATTTCCTTGCTTGTTTGGCAATGCTTTTCTGAAACTGTTCACAGGCCTTAACTCATTAAAATTTAGTCCTTCATTTTCTGAGTTGCATGAAGATCTTGAAGTTCTCTCTATCTTCTCTTTGTAACAAAGACTTCAATTTTTTATCTACATTTTTGACAACCTAAATTTAACTCTCTTAACTCTGTACTTATTAAATCTTAATCTTAGAATCTCCTCAGCACTTTCTCAGAGGTACACTTAAAGAATATGTAGGATCCAGTGCTTTCATATTCAAAAAGAAAAAGGGATCACTATATATTGCCTTATTGATACTTTTTCCGATTATTAAAATAGGGAGACTGCATCTTTACCTATAAGCTCCTCTGCCAGAATACTTTTGCAGACACTTGAAGAACAGAGCAGTCACCTTTGCTTTTTTATGAAGAAATCAGTTGAGAGACAATTCCTTAAGACACTTCAGCAACAAATGCTATCAAAATACAGGTAAACGAAGGCAAACAGAGCTCCACTATGTTTAGTGCATGTAAAGCTCCATAAATAATTTTGTCCCTGCTTCTCTTCATCAGTGCAAAATGATTTTGGCTCCTTAAACCTGGATTCAATCAGTCTCATTTTAGCCACTTACTTGAAAAATTTCAGTCTGGAAACTATCACAGAAGAGAAAATGGGATAGTACCAGAGGGACAGTCCAGATACTAAGGAGGCTGAATTGCCTTTGGACATGTCTATCAATCTTCTTCAATTACAGAGGTGCTTAAAGTAACTCAGCTCTTAGCTCAGGCATTGCAATTAAATGTCTGAAGTTAATTCTATTTAATGTGTTTCCAAATCTGATTTAAATCCATGAAAAGGCCAAAGGATCTTTCTGTTGCTTTAACTGACTGTCAATCATTTTTCTGTCAATACTTCTCACTTTGCCTGGGGCGGGGGAAGGGACACACAGCCTTCTCTCTACCCCATTTTTAAATGATTGTGTCAAATTGATAAATACTCTTGATATTTCCCTTCACTTATATTGCAAGAACTGTAAAGGTCTGCTCCAATACTTCAACTCTTTTTGAGGCAAAAGTTCTGTGCTAAACTCTGTCCAAGTTCTGTGTACTGGCACCTGAGAAACAATATCAGCACATTCAGCCAGTGTCATCTTCTTTTCAGTTCATGGTGCACACTATTCCCATAGCCCTTTTCCACTTTTGTCTTGGCAACTCCACTACAAATGCGACAGGGAATGCTAGAAACTTTCAAAGGTGGGAGGAGGAAGCATCCCCAGGTTATTTTTCTAAAATTATTTTTCCAAAACTATTTTTCCAGAAATAACTAATGCAGAATATTAAAACGCAATAATTTTATTTTGCAGCAGAGATGTTATTTCTTCTAAGATCCAAAATAAATCATCAAAAGCTTTCAAAGCTGACATTTAATCCATGAATTCAAATAATTTCTAAGATGGATGATCCATTAGAAAGACACTTCCAATTCCTCGTGCCCTTGCAAGATTTTAATGTATAGCTAGCAGAAAATGCATTTACACAGCATGCTTTTCATAGCAAGGATATAATTTATTGATAAAGCTTTTCTTAAAAGAAATTCTATGGCTTGTTATGTCCTTTTTTATTTCTTTATCTATAAATAATAAAGGGAGACTGAGCTAAGCCTTATCACTTACATAAACCTGTTGGAAAACATTTTTTCTAAAGAAAGAAATAACTGTAACTCTGCAAAATAACGGGCATAGTTCAAATTGCAGTAGATATTCTCATAGATATAATGCTTGGTGTATGTACAACCAAATTAAAGTAAAAAACCAGATGAACCTAGCTTTCCCTCCCCTTATCTAGATAGAAGACTTCCTGTGTGTGCTTTTAGTGTTCTCTAGAAGTGTTATCTTGAGTCTATGGCATGGACAACCTGCCTTTCAAACAGCTTGAGAGGACAGTCTAGGAATGAAGGGTAGAGAATAACTGGTAACCTGTGGCATTGTAATTCTGATTAAGTCAAGACCTTTTTCCCCTACAATTCTTTCCTTAATGCCAGCATTTTGCTATGTATAACATCAGCTAAATCAGACAGAGGAACTATCTGTTTTACCTTCAGGAGAATTGTATCAAGACTTTCTAGGTAGTCGTATAATGTATTGTTGTCTCATTCTTCCCATGGCAGGAGCACACTCACTTAAGCGTTTCTACTCACTAATGTGAAATCTTGTATGTAGGACTATAAATTTAATTAAAGAAATAACCGTTTGCTACATTAAAAGTATAATGGATACAAATAAGAAATATAGGACATGAAGAGGTTCTCTTAAATTGACTCATCAGTCTTATGTTAAGCTACATCCTTTCTTCCCTAATGTCAACTGATCATCCAACAGCAGAAGTGTTTTTCTTTTGAAAGACTCCCATAAAGAAGATGTTCCTTTATATCAAACACATCTAAAGAATAGGATTCAGTCTCCAGCTATCTCAGATTTTTTGGGCTGAGAGCAGCCAAATTTATATAGATTTTTACTGGAGAAAAGTTAGATAGAGTCTTTTTTAGGATTTAGTGTAAAGCCCTTCAGCTGCATCATCAAAGATTATAGAATCTTATTTATTGAAAAAAAAAATTCTTCCCTGAAGCACCAGGGAATTACAAATTTTGTATATGTTATTTTATTTTTATCAAAGGAAGGAAAAAAAATTACAAATTTTAATTAACCATTTTAAATTATATTTCTGTCTCAAATCAAAGGATGCAGTCTGGATTCAGATGAATAATCTCTCTTCCCTGATCAGGCTTCAGGGTGACATACATTAGACATGCACTTCACCTCATTCTCATTAAAGCATGTGTTCTACTGATCCTCATTAGCAGTCCAGACAAAAGAAGATGTTGCTGCTGGAATTCAGTTTTAATAGTGGATTTTTTTTTTTCCTTGAGCTATACCTGCCTCTTAAAACAGGTTTGATTAAAAAAGAGAAAAATGCTGTTATCAAAACAGAGAAGGCAAAATTTGTGTTGCTAGATTATGGATGCTAAACTAAAGTAACAAATATGCTAAATGGACCTTGAATTAAAGTCATAAAATCCAGAAAGAGCATGAACCCCTTTTTCTATGCCATCATCCACTGTCAACAGAATTCAGGGTGAAATATCACACTTGCAGTCATGAATATTCAGATTTTTAGTTGTATGCATGCTTTCTCCTGTAATTTGTTTACTTTTTAATGGTTCCAAATTTCTGAAGCATAATATGAAAACTCCTAGCACAGCGATATGTTACTGGGATAAACAAATGTATTTGCTTGAGACTAGTAAAAAGTACTATTCAAATATAATAATTGAACATTGTTTATGGTAATTATTTGCTAATGCCTCTTCTCAGCTGAATTAGTTTAGAATACCATTTTGATCTTAGTTTAGCCTTTTTGCCATTCCAAGACAGTACTGTAACTTACATCAGAGAATAATTGTTCTTCCTGAGATAATGGGAATTTTCACACAGGCCTTGGAACACTGGGTTTTAGATTTGGTATTCTGGATTTAATCAAAAAGTAAAAAGTGTTGTCTCCAGAGGAGATTAAATTGGCATGCTGGATGTGTAAATCTTACAAATTACATAATTGGCTTGGTAATATTTTCTCTGCTTTGCTTTCAATAACCGCAGAAAAATCCTTGATCAATCAAAAAAACCCCGACAAACAGCACGTGCATATAAATATATAATTTGTACTTGAGGCATCTGCAGTTGTCACACCAGGTCTGCTGGAAAACTACAAGTCTGGAATAAGGTCTCTTTTTTTACTCCTTCTCTTTTTTTTCCAGTTAAAAGCTTTCCATCATTCTCTTAGAATGAGTTTGCCTGCCTTTATGTGATATCAAAGCTTTTAAAACAATTTATTCTCTACCAGCTCCAGATGTAGGCCCTCACAGGTGCCAAATTGGTTGCTTTTCCTTTTCTTCCCACCTGCTCCCCCACCCAGTTCCTCCTGATAATTTTATCTCCATTTTCTTTTTCCTTTTTTTTCCTTTTACTTTTTCCCCTGAAATAATCAATGATTCTTCTGAGGATGAAGGTCTTTGTCATGTATGCAATCAGTGTAAGTGTAAGTAAATTTTTTTTAAATAAGCAGTTAAAATTTTTTTTCAAACACAATCAAATTGAATAGAAATTCAGATTTGGGTTCACTTTTAGAAATACATTTCTGAAAAGGAACAAAACACAAAATCTTTGCAAAGAAGAATCCTTTAAAAACGTGTGTTTATAGGTTAGAGCCTAGACTGTCAAATTATACATTAATCACCCTTCAGAGGAAACTAAATCCAACCACTTTTGCATGGACAATGCACCAGTATTGCATTGACATGATGGGCCTTGGCCAATGTGTGTGAAAACGTTCTTATTAGCCTTTTCTACTGGACAGAATTCATCCATTCCCATAAAGTTTTTCAAAACATAAATTATATTTGACAGCA
This sequence comes from Pachycephala philippinensis, assembly GCA_013397055.1. Classification (NCBI taxonomy): domain Eukaryota; kingdom Metazoa; phylum Chordata; class Aves; order Passeriformes; genus Pachycephala; species Pachycephala philippinensis. Next base: position 905,177 of record VWZT01009613.1, read on the forward strand.
AATCTTAAATAGAGGGGATGGGGCAGTAGGTGGGTAGAAATTGTTAGACTTGCCAAATAAATCTGCAGTTTGATCCAACTGTGTCTGGAGTTGATACATCAGCCAGGCTGACACATCATGTTAGTAGACTGCAAACATTCCAATCTAGGCTGCCAAGCTTCCCGCTGACGAGAAAGAAAACTCCCCACAGTAAGGTTTAAAAATAAGAAAGTAAGGGCAATAGTTTAAATCATGAGAAATCAGGTAAGTTTTTTGATCTAGATTTGCACTGTGATATAGTTCGAATCTACATTTTTGAGACTCATACATACCTGCTTTTCAGAATCATTCTTAGCAGATGCTTCTTTTATACTTTTACAAGATCCTGCAAAGTAAGTACCTGTTCTTTCAATATTTCTCCTACAGAAAAGACCCAAATTTGTATGACATTACTCATTCCTATGTGTTCTTTTAAATCCTATGGGATAAGTGGGGAGACACACAGCTTCTGAGTACAGCACCTACATAATCACTAAGAAACAGAAGGGGTTAAATGGGGGCCTTTGGATTCCTTTTTTGTTCTGTTTCATCTTCTGCTCTTTTACTTTTAAATATTTGAGTTGCCTTTTTTTTTTTTTTTTTTTTTTTTTTTTCCCCCCAAATGTAAAACCAGTGTTTATCAAGAGCCAAAGCAACATTCTGGAAAGCACTTTCTTCAATATACTTACTAAATCAGAGTGTCTATGTAGCCTTTAATTTATAAGTGATTCTGAAATGGGCACTCATTCACAAGGAATCCTCAGGCTTGTTTCCAATATGCTTTGAGAAGGGACAGTGGAACCTGTTTCTAATCTGAAACTGTGCAATATCTAAAGAGCAATTAACAAAATCAGCAAAACCTAAACTGATCTTACTCAATCTAGATTTGAACAAAGCCGTGTAGGCTGTAGTACAAAGTAAAAAAGAAATAAAAAATCAAAAATACATAACCACGGTAAAATGTAAAAATCATAAAGAGCTGAAAACCATTTTTCTTTCCTGTAATAAATCAGGGATAAAGAGATGCTTCAGCCAGAACACAATGAGGGAGAGGGAATTCGGGGGTAGGCTGTTATCAGAAGCCACTTCCACTGAAATGAATAATTGTGCTTTTGTAGTACAGCAGCCAATTGCTGGCAAACAGAAATGCAAAGCTACAATTTCTCAAACAATAACACATAGGCTGCATGGCTTGATATGAAAGGTTTTCAGCTGGAAATATTACTGATATTGCTAGATTCATCTTCCTGTAGTAACTGATGGATTTTTAGTGGAAGTGGGTCAATACATCTTTTGGTATGGCCATTGCTAATCCAACCACATCATTCTCCTTTTCATTGCACTGCTTTGGAGCACTGCTGCTGAAAAGCCTCTTGCAGTGACTCATTATTCATTGAATATTTCCACATCTAGTGCAATAAAAAGTCACTAATCTAATATGAGGGTTTAGTTTACAAGAATATTTCCCATAAGAAGCAGTTACAGTGGCAACCACTGCTGTTGAAACCTCTGAACTACGTGGGATTGTACTGAAATTCATAGAAGAGGAGAACAATTTATTTAAGCATGTAGGAAACCTTTCTGACTACAAAATGGTAAACGGTAGAAGGAGAAAGATTTGATGGGACTTTTAAACCTTAATTCTGCTTTTGTGCCCACCTAATTAAAAAAAACAAACCTTTTTTTTAGGGCTGCAGCAACTATTTTGAAAATTCATTAGAGAAATGACTGAAGGGAGTAAGGAGAGAAAATATTGCAAAAGCATGGCCTATACTATAGCAGAAGTTTTTCCAGAGTATTCTTGTTATTCCAAGAATATTCTGTTGAAGAATATACATATTCTGGTCACAATGTTCAAAAGCTAGAGTGAAACACAGTTCTCTTTTACAATATTCTTAAGAGACAGGGAATTAAAACTGTAAGCACTAAAAGAGAGTGAGACAGATTCCTAACCTCCTCAGGTCCCTCTCAAGTCCCACTCACCCTCTGTTCAAAAAGTTCAACAGGTACTTTTGGAGACATCAGTATCACCAAATGTTCACACAGAATCACCAGTGACTGGGTGATACTCAAATTTCTCATCTAAGAATACTGTTTTCAGCTCCTTCCCTATCTATTTTGACTGGAAAGACTGTTAAATTGCCAGATGGGGACTCATCAGAAGGGAAGTGTCATACAGCCACTGTTACAGCCACAAAACTGTACAAAACTTACAGAAACACAAAATACAGATGACACTTTCCTGGGTCAAAAAGCATTGCCTCCAAATAAAAAAGAAAAAACGTGAAGTTTACATCATCTAGACAGAAAGAGGAATTCGTTCCAGGAGTAAAAAGCAGTTGCTTGAGCACATGACATCATTATACTCGTTGTGTGCAAAAGCAGTGGAGCCCATATCAAGAGCGTGTGTTTGGGGCTTTCAAAGACCGAATTTAAGAAATGGAACAAACATAAGGTGGATCTTCTCTGAAAACCAATTTAAAATAAATAATACTTATAAAAAAGAAGGAAATTGAGATTTAGAACATTTCCCTAAAGGCCACAAAATTTCCAAATCTATGATCAAGACAAGTGGAGACGTTAATTAATAACCTAGATGAAGCACAGGAAAACAAACAAATCTCTTGGAAAATGTCATTTAGAAAATGGGATGATAATAGCAATGAATATAAATTAGCTACTGGAAAGCAAACCACTAATGAGGAAAGTTGAAAGTCATAAGAAGAGTCTGTGACCACTACAATTAATGCCAAAGGAAGAGACTTTTTATTACACTAATAATGATTGGTATCTTAATTGTATTGGGCTATTGTTCAATATTCAAGGGGCAAGTGTTAATAACACAGACACCGAGATTTTCCATAAATATTTCTGCTATGTACTTTGCTTGTAAAAAGTAAATTATGTGGTTATAATGAACCCATTCTGTTAGTACTGAGACAAGATAATACAATAGAAGCTATTTTAAATTCATTTAATTCAAAAGCAGTTCTAACTCAGCACATCCAGATAACTCTCAACTAACAGCTAGAGGAGAACTGGTATAGAAGACCTAACTGTTGTGGATTTTCAATGAGACCAAAGACTGATCTCCAATTTTTAATGGTAATTTTCAGAGGAGCAAGCTAAGAAAATAATCTTCTACCAAGACATAGAAAGGGTAAGTGGGGCAATACCTGAAGTAATTACAGACTTTGTTATCATGTGTCAATCCCAATGAAAATAATGGAATAGCTGATAGGGGACTCAATTAAAGACAGCAATACATTGAAGTACTAATCTAAATGCTCTTAAATATAATAGATCTCAATATAGTTCAATATTTTTATGAGATTACATTTTTGATTGATAAAGCTTAAGAGTGTAATACAATACACTTAGATCCCTGTAAGGCACAACTAACTGCACACAGCACAACATCCTAATTAATAAACAAGGACACAAAATCAGCATTGCATACATTAAAAGAATTAAAACCAGTCAAGGATAGGTCTTGTTGATCTCACTGGAAAGCACCAGCCTGTGGCTGTATTTCCAAGGGCATTGCCACAGAGTAGAATTGTTGGTGCCTAGCTATTTAATATTTTTTATAAATAATTTGTTGGAAGGGAATCAAACTGAAACAAAGATTAACGGAGTAGTAAATATTGAGGATAACAAGTCATTGACAGAACAACAAAGATCATGTCATAAATCATAAAAAACATTCAGGATGGTGTGAGCAAATCAAATTTTTTGGACCATCCCAGGTAGGCCATATTAGCTTGAGTAAATTACTGCTGCATTTTAGAACATATTTTAGACCAACCATGAGATTCGTCTTAATTCCGCATACAAGTGAAATTTAAGCTTTCAGAGGAATTTCTAACAATCTATAATTTATAAAAACATGTATTAAAGCCAATGAGGATAAATAATATCTGAGGTCATCAGACACCTAGAAAGTCACAAGAGTAGCAGCTTACTTTACCTGGAAAATCTGCAAACACATATAAAGACCATTGACTTAAGGATTTCCAGAAAATAAAAACTATGTAGAAATTAAAAAACAAATTTTACAGGCTTAAATACCCCCCAAATCATAACCACATGGTAAGAAAATGAGAGCTCAAATAGCTCAGAGAAAAACTTCCACAACATTTTGGATCTTAGGGATTCTTCATCATTGGTGAATGTTAATAGGACCAGAAGAGACAAGTCAGATACATCTTGCTGTTGAAGGAGAATAACAGCCAGACTCCAAGTTTGCAGAAACTTCGGTTGTATTCACAATTGATGAAAGCCCTGGGAAGAGTCTGAAAATGCCCACGTTGTTGACAATCAACAAGACATGTTCACCTGAATACTGAAAAGAAAGCATAGCCACAACGTACTTGATTTGTGTACTAACTCAATGTAATTACAGAACAAAATTATGTAACCTTATTTACACCTAAATATAGGCCTAGTCTTCAGGCCTCAGAAACTGGAAAAATTATACCCAGGACTTACAGGTATGCCATGGATAAATAAAAATCTCTCCCCCATCTTACTATAAGAAGATTCTGATCACAGGGAAATTTTTTCCTTGTACAATGGCATTACAATTATAAAAGCAACAAATATCAAATGAGAGTGGAATACAATGTATTTTCATTATGCCATTAGAACTTGTACCATGAGCAAGCAGTCTTGTGAACAGCATGAAAGTACAATGATTATAAGAATTAAATGCATATGCAGTGCACAGATTGTTCCTGGAGACATTTCTTCATTTATTTATTTTTAACTTGAAGCCTTTGTTTCCATAGGAATCAATATTTCCTTGCAAAGTTAATGACTACTATAACATGTTAATGAGCTATGTTAACAGGCAATAGTGACATTATTAATGTTTGCCACCCCTATATCTGTGAACTAGATTCAACAGGGAGCAAAAAACCAGCATTACACTGATATGTGAATTGTTAAATCCAGATTGATTTCCCTACTTAGATAGTCTTAAATTCATTTGCACTGATTATATCAAATAAAAGAGTAAAACATCAGCATCTGTCATTTCTCTTGTAACTATGAAATATCAAAAATACAGTTACGGTCCACAAAATTTTACAAGTCCACTTATGATTTGATTTAAATATGATCAGTAATATGGTGTTAAAATCTCTCCTTAATTAAAAGCTTATGAAATTTTCCAATGGAAGCCTAATTTTTCGTATTGTGTGGCCTTCACTGAACTAAATATCCAAAAGAGGATAAACACCTCAGGCATAGTGGAAATCTAACTTTTCTGTATCAGGGGAAAGAGGTAAGCAGTCTCCAGAGAAGGTGATTCAGAACACCTAGACTTGATGCCTAAAACAGAGGTTATAAAAAATTTCCTATACAACTGAACTCATCCAGGCTTGATTCTCTGCTGAGACAAATTTTAAACTTCAGTAAAGTAAAAGTTGGTTCATCCTCATTTTCCCATTGGTAGAATTCCCATTATTTCAAGTTAATATAAAATTTAAAATGTTCATGCTATAATCTATGATAAGAAATGTTGCCAAAGATTACTTTGAATTTAACTATTGAAACTATTAAAAATTATATTGCACAGAGATTAAAAAATGCATGTGGCTCTTGAATTGATGCTTTGGATTTCATAGTCCTGAGAATTTTGCAGCAGTCAGACTGAACAAGAAGACTTGTGGTGTGTGCTGTTAGCAACGGCGAGAAAAAGTTGTTGGATACCTGGGTTCACCTTTGGAGAAAGAGGTGAGCCCTGCCTGTGTCAGGAGCAATATTTATAGCTATTTAAACAACAATAATCTGTTAGTTAACTTCTTAACTGCACACCAGGCAACATGTGCCTAACCACATCACTTCTTCTTCCTTGACTCATAATTTATTATGAGCAGAGAAGCATCCATCTCTAGCATAAGACAGGCAGCATAGCAATGACACAGAATATTTGTCTGAGGTGACATCAGATAGCAGCATACCTGCCACTTTAATGGGCAGCAGTGAAAATGCACACATTCCAAAAGCAGGAGATTTATCTGCTCAAGGCTTATCTGCACAAGAGAGTTCTGCATAGATACTCTTGTGCCAATGGAAATGGGCTGACTAAGGAGTTAAGGAGCTAAAAGTAGGAACAGAATCTTCACCATTTTGCCTTCTCCATCAAAGTGCTTTTGTGCGAGGTGAGCAGAGAGGTTCAATTCTGACCCTAATAAATGGTTCAAAGCGAATGCCAGTGCACTGCCTGCTTACAAACATGCCAGTGATTCTGCAGACTGAGAACAGGTTGTATAAAGACAGCAGGCTACCTTCCAATCTGTTCATAACAATGTCATATTTGTCTCCTAAAATGTATTTTCTGCAGGACAGAAAAAGCAGTATTGGCAGATCTTCAATGCATAGGGGAATAATTTGTTCAAAGGTTTGACGCATTTTGGTAGGTAAGGAACAGAAATGTTGATGTGTTCTTCCAAAATAATTAAGCAGGAATGTCTGAAGCACATCAAGCACTCTGAAGCTGAGCCTTGGGTTTCAAGTTTTATGGGCTCATAAAATTCCATCCATGCTCATAGCTTTAGAGACTCCAGCTTACTTTTCATGAGCATGATTAGCCAAAGAGCCACATTCCCTCCAAAAATCTACATCTTCTTTTCTGACAGGACCCAGAAACCTTATTCTGACTTTTAGCACATACAAGAGTTATGGAAAAAAAATATTGATTTTAAAAGCATTGACATCTTGTGTGCTGAACAGTCATAATTTCTTCTTAAAACCTATTGTGGCGGAATGGTTGACGTCCCACGGCCATTCCAAAGCAACGCGGTGCGATGGTGTGGTCAGGGTGCAGCCGACACCAGAGCGCCTAAGCCCCTATTCGTCCCCTGTCTTTCCCTGCACCTTCCTCATTGGTTTGTACCCGATCACCCCATTGTCTGGCCCTTCCCCCTTCCCTATAAATAGTGTTCCTCCCGCATGGTCTGTGGCTCTGCGCGGCTCTCGGTCCGTGGTGGTCTTCAGGGTATGGTGGCCCCGGGACCATGCCGCCACCAGAATAAAGCCTTGGAACCACATGCCGAGAGTCTCTCTCGTTCCTTCGCCTCCGCCGGTGCTCCCCTAGAGGGAGCCTGCCCCGTTCCCAGCCCGCGGACCAGAGGACGTCCGTGGGGGGAACGCAGAGACAGGCTCCCGGGGGATGATCCATCTGCTTGTTGCCGACCGCAACAACCTATGACTGGAAATACTTTATGTAGCTTGCAATTAATGATTGTGTAAATTACTGGGATGAAATGTAAAAGGAGATTTCAGGATAATATTTTAACAGCTCCCTATCATACCCAGTTTTGGGTGCTTTTTTTAATCATTCAACATTTTTTTAATGGAAAATTCCATTGCATTGTCATACCAGAAATCTAGTTTATCATCAGTTACTTTACTTTATGGATAAATAATTGGATTACTGTAGTGTAAATGTTTACAACAGAGATCACGATACGACTTTCAATGCAGTTAATCTTGAATTTCCCCATATCTGAATACAAATTAATGAAGCAAGTTAAAGCACAAATACGCAGATTTAAAAAGTATATTAAAGGAAACTGCTATTTTTGTTTAGTATCTTTGCATATTTCTCTATGTCAAAATAGAATTGAATTTGTTCAAAATCAGGGTGTTACCTGGGTGCAGGAAAGTTGCACAGAGATCATGTACGTCTAATGGACCTTGCTGCTTTAGTCCGCACCAGAGCTTCCTCCACTATATTCCACATACAAGACTACAGATAGAAAACATATGAGGACAGAACACAGCAAACTGTAGGCAACAAGCAAGTGCTGGAGATAAAGAACTTCCTGCATCTAATCCTGAACGGGGATCCTGTTGCACATAACTTGGAGCAGTGAGAGTCCATATTATGCTCTTAGATGAGGGCATAACATGACTACTCTCTTCAACAAATCCTATTTAGTATCCTTCATTTTAAAAACAGTATTTCTTGTTCCCAAAAACCAGCATGTCAGCGAAGCTCTGATGGATACTTCCCATTCACCACACCATGCCATGATTTTCTACAGGTTATCTCATTTCCATTACTCATTTCCTGTATTTTACTTCCAAAACACAAAGAAAAATGAAAATAATAACATTGCATTTGTTCTTCATTGAAATTTACTTAATGAAACTTGAGTGTTAGAGGGAACCAGTTAGAATAAAGTAACATTCATAGAATCATAGCATGGAAGTTGGAAGAGGCTGTAGAGATCATCCCAGTTCCAACCCCGTGCCAAGGGCAGGGACACCTTTCACTAGGCCAGGTTTCTCAAAGCCCCATCCAGCCTGGCCTTGAACAGTTCCAGGGATGGAGCACCCATAGCTTCTCTGGGCAACCTGTTCCTGTGTCTCACCACCCTCATCTGTTTGTCAGACTCACACCCACTTTTGTGTTGGTGAGTCATTCAAGGTTTGAGTGCACCTGGACATGTCTGGAGGTCAAAAGTCAGTGCAAAATACTTGATATTATGAAACCACTACAGTTTCCTTAGGAAAATGTAAATTTCCTACTGAGCTTTACAAGCAATAACACAAGATGTGAAGTTCCCTTATTTTCACCTGGAACTAAGAAAACTTTGGAAATATTAATCCACTTGTTGACACCACACGTGCATACGCACAGATAATGTTCTCCCCATTATGTTACAGCAGGTCAGGAAAGAGAACCATTAATACATTGCTATCCCAGCACAAAGTGCTAAAAAGAAGAGCTAAAGCACTGTTTAAAAATTGGTGTGTAGTTTTCAGACAAACTACAAAAGTTACCTTTGAAGATTTAAAAATATTTATGGCACAAACTACAAAAACCATACCCTTTAATCTAGCCTATTCAAATTTCTTGACTAGTCAAGTGCAAGAAGAGCACACAGAGCATCAAGAAGGAAGCTTTGCAGAGTATTAAAATGTAATAAAAATGCAAAACAGTGACCTAGTCTGGATTACACTGCCTAGTACTTAGCCATTATTAATTATTTAACTCTAGAAGCTCTCTGAAATATGTAAAAAACAAAAACAACCCTTCATTTAGTCTTCATTTGTAATTTTTTGAAGTCCATCCAGAATATGAGCTTTTTGGAAAATTATCTTGAAAAATTTATTTTTCAGTTAAGAGTTTTATGCTGAAATCATGACAAAATTAACAGCTTTCAAGCTGAAAGGTTTATTTGGTTGTTTGGCCTAGTGGTTGTCTTTTTTTTTCCACTAACTTTTTAAATGCATATTAGAGAAACAGGTATAAGTAAAGATAAGATAATCTTCATATAATAACTTTTGGAGTAAAGAGCAAAAATGTATGAAATAAAAGCTTTTTGTGGTAAAGTCAGATTAAACTTAAAAATACAACATCAAATTATGGAACGGGTTCCTATGATGTTCCTCCCTAAATGTAACTGGAAAATACAATTCAGACTGCAAAAGATAAATTATCCTGCAGAGTAAAATCTGCTACCACCTGACTCCATAAAACAAGCCTTTGGTCCCTATAAAATCAAAGGTGAGAAGCTCAGGCTGCTTTTTTACATCTCACAAATTTGAAAGGAAGTGATTTAACATGCTTCTGCCACTGAAAAATTCTCATGCTATAGATTGCATCACACAGTGAAGCAACAGGCATAGACTTACATATGATCAGGAAATTAAAGTGTAGCTAACAGGTTAAATGACCCCAAGGAGCACTTTTCAAACGTGCTTTGAAAAGTCCTGACTTCCTGGGTAACTGGTGGTGATCGCATGAAGTGACTTTGCAATTGCCACGTGTGGCCTCAGACTGGGTAGCAGTATGTTACTGCAAGAGGTTAGAACATGCAGCTGAGAGTCAGCTTCATTCCTTGCTTTGCCAGGGAACCGATGGGCAACCATGGGCAAGTGACAAAGAGGGTTATTAATTTTAATAACCTGCTGTGAAGTTTAGGGACTACTCTTCACAAGCGTGTATAAGGCAGTACATCACCTCCAACTACAAACCAACGTGTTCAGACCTTGCTTCTGGTTTCCAGTCATAACTCTTATTTGGAAGCCATGAGTTATGACTCTTTCATGACTCTGCTTTCTTGTAATTGCACTGATATGTCTTTATTAGCATTGTTACATACGAGTTATTGACAAATATAACACTGATTAAATTAATATTGGACTAAAAATGGATGTCCACACATTAGTATGCAAAGGCCAGAAGTTTGCAGCACTGTTATAAGTCCCCAGCACATACTATTAATAGCTTATATCAAGCAAAAAATGGAATAAAAGGCATAAAATCTAAGTTTATCTACTTGAATAAGTTCCTGAACTATAACCTGTACATCCTTCATGTCAGATTAAAGCCCTTTAGCTGTTAAATTTATGTTTCACTATATATCATTTAAACAATCCATGTACCAGCCAACAAGGCCTTACCAATGAGCATGGTTTTGTTGCCTTTTAAATCAATTACATCACAGAAGAAGCTGACAGTTGAGCTCATGTCCCTCATGTGTGACATTGAAAGTGTGTGCTACAAAAGAAAAATCATTCACCAAAAGACAAACATCTTACATGGGCAGCAGTCCCACACAGGGAGTAAGAAAGCTTTGATAAGCCAGTGCAAGAAGCAGAAGCCACTGTGAATGCCCACAAATCCCATGGTTTTTCTCCTTTCTACGTGCCAGTCACTACCAGATCTTTGTGCTAACAAAGCACTAGGAATGTTTAGTGTTGTTTAAGCATAGCTGCCTAAATGGAATTCCTAATAATTGCCAAATTCTGCCAAATAATCTAGCTCACACAATGAGTCCAGCTCAGTTTATGTGAGCCTTACCCTGGATTTGGAAGAGAGTAGATAGTGCCAGTCTGGTGGGAGACAGGAGTGGCACAGGCAAGGCTGATCAGTCACAAAGCCTCCAGGTTCACCTGCCAATGATTTTTAAATGCACTTGAACCGTAAGAGGGGCTCTGTGCCGCAGGACTGTAGTGTTTGTCATGTAGTTCTGGGATCTGCAAGGGCAGATTTACGTTTTCATGCAACTACAACTTTAGCTAAAATCTCTGCTGCCTTCATCCTGAAGTGATGTATCGATAAGAAAAATGGCTGTTAGGAAGGAGAAGATTACAGAACAGCCCATCAGGGAGAATTCAGCACATGAGACGACAGAGGCTTGAATTGAAATACATAGTGTCTTATAGCTGGAGCAATAGAGTCTATTTTTCTTGCTTTCTCTTCTTTTCCTCTGCTGTACTGAACACCATATTTCTTCTCTGCCTTTGGCACCTTCTATAAATGTAAACCATCCTCCCTCTGTTCCTGCAATGGTATTTTATATGAGAGAAAATGGAGAAATATGAAACTAAATTTCCACAGAAAGCTATTAAAATTTCTTTGTACTACTTAGGCATTTCTGCTTTAACATTCTATTTGAGTAGTTCATAGACTGTGTAAGGTATTTGCAGAACGTGAGAGAGGGTGGTGTCATTTTATTCTCAAGGCAGTATTTGTTCTTTCTATTTATGTTCCATTTATTATCATCCTTCTAGCAGCCCATTCTTTTAAAGAGGACACTGTGACTTAGAGGAGTCGCTCAGGATGGGTGACCTTGGCATGGCTGCAAAACAGCTGACAACCGCTTGTTCATTCATGGGTTAACACACTCCCCTCAATAAAATTCCAGGTGACACTGCTGAGAGCTAACAAAATTTCCATTTCCTCTTGCTGCTAGGACTGGCTTTCTGAATGAGCTAGGCTAGAAAATTGAAGCTTAAGAATGAGATGGAAAAAAGGTGGTGGAATGGGATGGCAAAACCCATAATAATCCTTTAAGCATGGGCCAATGGCCAAAATTCCCAGATATCAAAACCATTGGGGCTCAGCTTCTCTGACTCCTTTGGCCCTCACTGAAAGCTGAAATGCACTTAGCATCTGTCAAAACTAGGTCTCAAGCTTTTTTCCTCCATCATCTGGGATGTCACTAAACCAAATAAGCACCTTTAATCTTTTATTCGGTTGCTGATTTCTGGGATGTCTGCCACAGATATATCTCTACCAGCCTTTTTTTATTAGTGTTGGAAAGTGCATTTTTACTTGGTGGCAGGGAAAAAAACAAGATTAAAAAAAAATCAAAATGTTTTCTAAAGTTTCAATGTCATTCCCAGGTACCATTATAATGGATAAACTATTATCTTCCCTGCAAACAGCAAGATCAGCAGAACTGCTGTAGTCAATTGCCTGCAGATCTGGAGATCTGATATTGCTTAATTAGCACAGATTATGTGTTACCTTGAAGTAGATAAATTTGCCCCTCTAAAATGTTAAAAATCTGTTTTGTCTCCAGTAATGAGAGCATACAATTCCCAAGCCCTTCAGAAATGCTCACTAGTACCCATTCATCCAATCGTGTATCTCTTTGTCAGGTCATCTGGACTGCAGCAAAGCTCCAGCTGGAGCTACTCAGTCTTAGCTTCCTCCCAAGTACTTTTGAAAACTATTTCAGAATTTCAAGACAGACATTTTGTTTCTTCTTTCATGTGTTTGCCGAGCAATGCTCTGGAAAAGCTGGTGTTGTTGGCATTGTACTGACAGCAAGAAAAAAAGCTTCATTTCTGCGGCTTTTATTTCATCTGAGGGAGTTGCTTGTCCTGATCATGGTACTACTAAGTTATCCCTGTCAGCAAGCATTTGTCTTTGAGGCTACAGTTTCTTGAAGTTCCAGCTTTTTCTGACAGCAATTCTTTGCCTTTGAACATGACAAGGTAGCATCACATGATGGTTAGGAGGGAGAATTAGAATAGCCATGTGAGTCAGCAAATGTCCTTTCGCTCTAGTGACCAAACAAGAACGCTTTGAAAAGATAATCCAAAGGAGAATAAACTTCAGAAACTAAAATAGCCAACAGAGATTTTTTTTTTTTTTTTTTTTCTTTCCAAAATGTTAGAAACCACCCGCTGGCTTGTTAACCACTCAGCATTTAGCAGCAGCCACTGGATGACAGGAGACCTGGATCCCAACAGTAATGGGCAGAAGGAAACCCTGCAGCCTTTCTGCCTGGAGGTGAGGATGCCTGTCCCCTGTCTGAGCCTGCTGATTTTCTGCACGAAGACCTTTCCATCTGAAGCCTGAATACCCTTTCACAAGCACTAAGCATCAAGTGCAATTATGCCACTTCTTTTTTTTTATGCACAGGGCTGCACAGAGATAACATTAAGGGAGATGAACGAGGCCTGAACCCAAGAGATATTTCAGTGTTTGTGTGACATCAGAGTAGTATTTGCTTATAACCCCAAAGGAAGGATTCAGTCTTTGAAAGCACAACATGATGTATTGTCTTTGAAATTCACTAGCTAGACACAAGCACTGGTGAATTATGAAGTATTCAACAAGACAAAAACTTATACCATGGTGTTGTGTATTAGTGGTCCTGAGGCCGCGATATATTAATGTAGGCAAACTGACAATAGCTCAGGGAAAGCTCGAGCACATGCAGCCCGAGATAAAGAAACAAATGGCACAGCTCAGCTTAATAACCACAGTGGGTGGCAGCCAGCCAGTACAGTCCATATGAAATCTTCAAAATAACTTCTGTCAGGCTGGAATTAGTCTTAAATACAGCTCAGGTGCAGGGTAACACAAAAGATTTCTTCACACAGTAGTTTTACTTCATCAGCATTTCTTTCAAGGTTATCAATACTGCAGGCAGGCCAGGAGAGTTAACCTTTTATACTGAGGCTGACCCCAAAAGAACAAGCTACCTTTTTCAACTTACCTCTCCCATTTTCTTAATCCTTTATCTCAGGCTGTGATCTTTAAAGATTTCACAGGCTAACTGAGGTTAGCTTGGGTCATTGGTTAGATGCGAAATCCAGGCCACTACAATCAGGATCCTTCCCTTCAGTTGCTATTTCAGGTGGGTCTGCAACCAAGTCCTTCAGAACTTCCAAGAGCTTGGGCATGCTGGGATTAGGGGCTTTGTTGTGGACTCATCACCAAGTCAGAGCTGAACTGCTATTAGGGCATGAGGCTAAGGACATTGTGGTACTGAAAAAAATTCTCACCTATTTGAATTAATTAAAATTCTCACAACTCTGTGGAAGGGCATTTTTTTCATTATTACACAAAATTCGATCATATGCAATACTATGGAAAGCACTGAACTTCCCAAAGTGAATGATGAACATTATAACCCTATTCCCTAATTTATGTACAAAATTACGCATAAGGCAACAATTTACCTTAAGAGTTCCTTCAAGATAATTCTGGATTAATAATTCTAGATAACTATAAAATATTATTTTCAAAAAGTCCAGGTGTCTGGCTGGTCCTCACAAAAAGAAAAAAATAATTTGTTATTCAAAGACACCATTTGAATTATATTTAAATCTTATAGTTTTAAAGTGACACTGACAGTTCTAATTCTACCAAAATAATAATGCAATGAAGTATAGAAGTAATATCTGTAGTTCAGGGGCTTGAATGAAACAATTGATGAGATCAATTGCAATTTACTTTATAGCATCAGAAGAAGTTTAGGTTTTTTTCCATTTCAGGTGAAGTAGAAATATTTATGTTCTGTAATAAAAATAAAGTGAGGTTGCAAATACAGAATGAAGCCTAGGGGAAAACTATTCAGAAGCATGTACTGAGAGTTTACCCAATATATTTAGTACTTTATTTAAAAGTCTGTAATTGAAACTCATTTACTTTTTAGAGATTATTTGCCTAAAAATTAGAATCAGTGTTAAAAAGCAGTCATCAAGAAACTGATTCTGCATAAGGAAATAAAAATTACCTATTTGAAATAAACTTTTGCCATTCTTGTGGCCTTATTAAAACAGGTTCAGTCTGCTATTATAAGAGAGAAAACCAGAGGCTGAAACAGTGTGAGACATTCTTTGTGGTGTCTGGAAATTAAAAAAAGAGAAACTGAGATTCTGCTGGTCAAGACTTGTCTGCCTTTTGAAGGTCAGAAAGTTCAAAGGACAAGAAGTTTCTTTTAAAACAATAGACGATGCCACTGTCTTGGAAGTTTGGATTTAATAATCTGTTCAAACAAATCGGAAAGATATTTCAGATTCTTCTAGGCTTTGAAAGAGCTGATTTCCCCAAAGGTTTTTTGTCTTGTCTGTGTTATCTCATTGAAGAAATAATAAAATAGTCATAAATAACTGTACATTATGAACTGGTCTGTCCTTTAAATGAGTATCCTACACATGCCAAAAATTAGTTCTTGACACAAGATACATTCAAACAAGCAACAAAAGGGTCTTCCTTGGAAACACAATTTTAAATACATGAGAGGCCCATCAGAGAAAATAGACTTATTTTCCCTTTCTGACAACCTATTGCATTTTGGGAATTAAGGCCAAAAGGCGGAAGACACCAAAACAAAGGAAAGGCCACCATGGTTTTCCAGTCCTGTTCCTGTTCCTTTGCCCTCCATGCCAGGTATAACAGGACAGCATATGAAGCATGTAAAACTGCCTGGCTTTGGAATCACAGAGCACAGCTGAAGACATCTCTGTGCTTGGAACAGAACAGAAAGTCTAACATCTCCTCAGGTTTGACAGCTTTGTTGGAACTCAATCCAAGTAATGTATCTTACAGCTGAAAGCATGATGAAGTTGAGGAAAGGCCCTTGCACAGCTAGTGAAGGGTGGCTAACAAAGACAAACGGGCCTCATGACAGACTCCACCAAGCCTTGAGTTTCCTTAATACCTGCAATAATCCTCTACAAAGTTGAAGGGATTTTTATTATTGACTCGAAAATAATGCATATTCTAATCCATGTGTCTGTGCTGTCACTGGCCTAAAACTGACCTGTTTTATTTGAATCCACTGAAGCTCCAGAGTTTTATATCTACCAAATCTTGTAGCACAAACAGAACACTGGAGTTATAATAGATAAGTACTGTATTTTCAGAAACAGTTATTTCTGCTACCACCTTATAAATACACTGCCAGTTCCCAGAATAGGTAATTCCTTATCTCATTACCATGGTATTGCTCTTTTAACTCTACTTAATATGCAGAGAGAAGAAGCAGTTGGTTAATATTGCTTTCTTGACACAATACTGCATCAGAGCAGGTGCAATTGCAGAAGACTTATGAATACAAAGTAGAACAGCAGTAAGTTAGTAAGGATATGTCACTTAAGGCTGTCTTTTTTAATTCAACTGCATTACTGACAACAGGAGTAAAAAATACATTTTACTCATCTGGTTAATATTTATATCCTAGTGTACAGTCCATTGGCATGAAGGGATCTCTGTATTCAATGTACCAGATGTTATGGGAACAGTGCTGTAAGGTAAACAAATTGACTCTAAGATCATATCATACAAATACTCAGACACACAAAGCTTGGAAAGGTGGAAAATCCAATATGTTTCTATCCTAGATGAAACACTGATTATCATCTTTCCTTCATACATCTCTGAGCCTGCTTGGAGACGGGGTTCAATTATCTCGTGACAGGAAGTAAGGCTGATGTCCTATTTTCTGCTGTTGTAGCTGGGAGAGCTGATTTAGTGAATTCAGTGCCATGTTCATATGTAGATAAGGCCTCCTCTTCCTATAAAAAGTCTTTACATTTCACAAGCTGCCATCAAAATCTTCAAAATCAGTTGTGACTTACATAATGCTTGCAGCAGAAAGCCTAAAACAGCAACTGTGAGTCCTTGTCTGCTTCTCTGGGGCATTAACTTGCAAAACCACAGTTGGTGGATTAAATATTAGCATTAATAACTGCTTTGCTGACAAAAAAGGTGGTAACTAATTTTGTGAGTAGCAGTGCCCTATTTCCTTCCCACTCTTCAGGATGGAGCTCTGAATGACAAGTCTTTACCAAATGACATCTCTTTGTGTTGAGATTCTGCAGGAGCTGTTGATTTTGTCTGTTCATCTTGATATGTAGTTTAAGAAGTTCCATTTTCTCTTGTCTCATGCCTGAGGATTGTTCAAGCCCAGGAAATGTTACAGATTTTATGTCAGGAATAGTGCAAAAGATAAATAGCGGACAACAACAAAACAGAAAATTACTCTATAGCATCCTACTAGTGCCTTCAGGAAAAGAAAGGTAACCCAGAAGACTGTTTGACCAGCCACCCATTTTACAAAAAAGGGATTATTTTTGAGTGTGTCTTTTACACTTGAAAAATTTCCACGAATAATGTTGTTCTTTAGAGAATACTTGATCAAAATCTGATATCATAAGTACTGTGAATTACCTTACCCATCAAGTTCCAAGCTCCAGCCATAAAAAAGAGTCCAAGTTTGTTAAATATGCTTCACTCTTCTTCAGTCCCAACCATTTATATAGACTTTACTCTTTAAAATTTCCTGTACTTACTTTCCTCCACTTATTCCCAAAGTAAAAAAAAAGAAAAAAAAAAAATCAATCCATACATTCCAGCTGCAAAGACTTAGATCTTTATCCCTACACTCTGGCACATTCTTTCAGAGGCTTAATGAACCTGGACTGCAAGTTCATACTGTAGTCATGTTACAGGGTGACATTTTCTTTAGAGAATTTCTGAAAGCAGGAAGGGGAGGGAGGGGTTACTCTTCAATTAGCTTTAAAAAGTATGTCAAAAGCCAAAAGAGTAAAAACCTCCACTCTGAACCAAAAGTCATCTATAAAATAGAGGCACCAACAAAAAAAAGGACACCAATACAACAAATCCTGATGAATGACTTACTGAAGCTAAAGATTCATTTTTTATGATTTCTGTTTTTAAATTCTACCTTAAAAACAAGTTTAAGGAGAATGAATG
This sequence comes from Pachycephala philippinensis, assembly GCA_013397055.1. Lineage (NCBI taxonomy): Eukaryota > Metazoa > Chordata > Aves > Passeriformes > Pachycephala > Pachycephala philippinensis. The sequence continues at coordinate 922,959 of VWZT01009613.1, forward strand.
CTCCTGGCTTTTATATGAACACTTTCTCTCTGAATTGCTGCATTATTGGTTTTAATTCAGCTCAGCTTGGTAAAGACTTGCCAGTGGAGTACCCTGGACAGGCATCTGTGCATGTTATTTAATGAACCTGAAATTCAGTCAACTTGCTTAAGTACTGGGGAAGGATATATTGTTTTCGTTCAAACCCATGCGAAATTTGACAATCATGCTTTGATTTTGAGGTCCTCTGGAGGTAAAAGTAGACAAAACAGAATAACAGAGGTTAGACAGAAAAATAAATCTTCCTGTATATAATGTTGGTGTCATTCATACATGTTCAACAAAAATTAGAAGACCATAGTTTTGTATTTTCCATAGGCTAGATAATTGGAATTGGTAGCCAATTTGCTGTTGTCAACAGGTGACAAGACCAAAACATATGTACTCAGAACTAGCACAGACTAACAATCTGGGAAAAAAAAAAAAAAAATCAAGGTGGCAAGCAAGCAAGGAGTCCAGAAACACGATCAGGCCCTTAAAAAGAGAACATCCATCTTTGCCAACTTCCATTCCAAACTACATCTTGTATCCACATTTAAAATCTTTAGAGGAGAGGCTAAAAACTAAAGCAGTGACAGGCTCATAACTGCAATGATACTACTGGATATAGGATAACAACTATGTTGACTAACCTATCCTAATACTGTTAGGTAAATCAACTTTTTTGCTAAGTACAGACAAATATCCTAAGTTGAAGCTAGCAGCTACGAGTAGAACATTTTTATTCTACTTTAATCACTTTTGGCTACCCCAAAGATATGCAGTGCAACCCCCAGCAATTTGTGTCATTCAATTTACTAGTTTCATGTAAAAATTCAGAAATTTGACTACTGTTACGCATCACAAGGCTGAAGGCTGATCTGTGGTCATTAGAAAAGAGTGATAAAAGAAATGCTTGGGACACACTACACAAATCTGATTCACGTTATGTTAGATCAGTCACTCTCAGTGTATAAACCAGAGACTGAGGACCTCTGTCCACTTTTACAGAGTTAGTGAAAGACAACCAAGAAAAGGAAAATTGCTGTCACTGGGATTGAATTCTCTTTGTAAGAGCTGACAACTGCTTCAAAAAAATACTTAAAGGTCTGCAGGTGAAAACAGACTGACAACAAATGTGTTAGAATAATATTAATATAGGCTTATATAGATATATAATATTGACAGTGGTGTCTCATCTCCACTGCTGATGAAATGCTACACAGCTGGTGACTCTTTTCAAAACTGACATCCAGTTGAAATCAACTTGTTTTCAACAATAACTTTGCAGAGATGGAGGAAAAAAATGAAAGCATTCTTTAAATTTCCAGCTTTCCCAGATTCATAGATTTCTTTCAGCTGAGAATTTCTTTAAGTTTCCAAATCTGTTTGGAAACCTAAATAATAATAAAAAAAAATCCATCCAAAACATCTTGGTTTTAGCAAGGTGTTGCTGAATCCACAGCATGTTTCTTAAGGAACCATACTTGGTGTCCTGCTGAACTCCTGCATGGAACAACAGCTTCTGCCATCCTGGTACAAAGACTATATTTCCATCAGGTCTGTTCAGAATTAGAGATATGGATGGCTTTAGCATCTCCTCACTGCCATTGGCATCATATCCAATTTCACTACCACTTTCCACTTTGAAAGTGACCAGAATATAATTTTTTCTCAGCAAATGCAGATATCTTCCAGTCTATGGGAAAATTTAGGTTTGCAAGTGTGTGTATAATACATGCTATATTATACATATGTTTAATGCAATAAATATGATGTGTGTGTGTATCTTTTTCAATTTAAATATAAAAACCCTGAACAAACAAAATCCTCAACAAGTAAAAGGAAAAGCCATAACATAGGAAGGGGAGGGAAACTGCTTCTTTTCTTGATGTCAACTCTATAATATTACTGCTTCAACTGCTAAACATTTTGATCTTTTCCCAAGGGCATAGCACCTTCTGTTTCTTCAAGAAGCTCCATTTTTGTCTCACTTCCTAAGCCAGAAGTTCACTGTAGGTCATTCTTCTTGTTATCACCCTTCTATGACTTCCCATCACTTTCTGCATCAGGCTCACAAACCTCATCCCCAGGGCACAAGCTACAATCTGCTAACATCCAAATTCTCATTGCCACTTTCTCTGTACCTGAACTTCCTTCCACAGAATAAACAGATCTTCTGTACAATTTTGCCTGGTTATTTTCATATTTTTTAATGCCAGTTAATTTCTTCTTCTTTCTGTACCATCCTCAAGGTATTTTTCGTTAAACCTTCCAGCAATGTATCTGAAGTAACATTTTACCTGGCACAGTTGCAGGAATTACCACAGGCGCCGGACACACTTTGCCATGGCCAGCTAGAAGTAGTACGTCATGGAAACACACTCTATGGCATGTGACAGGGTCTTAAAAAGATATTCTTCTAGTTTTATTAACACAGGATTCTAGTTCTCTGACAGAAATAGGAGATACAGCAACTCTTAACACTGGTCCTTGGGATTTATAGCAAAGACATTGTACCCTGTGATCTCAGCTCATTCCCTCTCTTTGCAGCATCCTGAAAATAATGGAGTCCTCTCTGGTAGAGCAATGAAGTGTTGTGACCATGTGCCCTCTCAAGCAGCTCAAGCAAAGGAAAATATGCACAGCAGACATAGCAGGTTACTTAAAAAAATCCCACAATGCTTTAAGTGTATCCTGGTTATCAGGGATAGACGGTGCAACAGCAGCTGTGCTGCACCATCCCTCCAGTTCAGGCTGTAAATAACTGGGGACAGTCATTAAAGTAGGACTTCTGTGTGATTCTGAATATATTTGTGGCATGGTCGTGGACAAGCCCGTAAAAAATCCTCCAGGTTTTAAGTATCACCCTCAGTTCTTTTGGGAAACTGCTGCCAAATGGGATGTGTGCTTCTCCATGACTTGCAGGGATGATTATTTGCTGCAAGGACATGTGACACAATGACTGCCCTTTTCATTGTAAACAAATATTCCCATCCAGGCCCCAAGTAACGCTCCATCTAATCCTATATCCACTCTCCTGCAAAAGCCATTCCTTCATTGTCTTGCTCACGCAGGTGTTTGACACGTTAAGTGATTATGATGGACTCTTCATTACTGACAATTTGTGGAGGTTAGCTCTTCATGGTTGAAGTCTGTGTCTTAGGTATTAGACCCAGCAGATGGACTGCAGATGGCAGATCTGCTGCCCAGAATTTAAAAGTGGCTGTAGAAGAAATTGTCATGCTTGCCTGCAGCACGGTGGGAGACTGTGATACTTGAAGCATCAGGAAGCAACCTAACAAAAGTGTCAGTGATGAAGAAAGTTAAAGAAGCTGTGTTTCAGTAGAAATTTAGATTGTTTTAGAGTGGGAGACTCACTCAGAATATCTTGTCACCGTTGCTTAAATAAAACAGCATATGATCCATTATATATCATTTATACTACAAAGGCAGTATGCTTATAATGATCTCATACTTCAGGCATTGATGCTTGCTCTTCCCATAATCCAACAATGTGAAAAGACAGCCAGCTGAGAGACCTAAGCAAAGTCCTGGTAGGCAAGTAAGGAAAGATAGGAAGAATTGAAAACATTGTGAATTTCTGTTTAGAAATTGCATTTCCCTAATGTGAATATTGCCAAAAACGCCAAGGCAAACCACCCTGTAAGTCAGGATAAATTGGTAGGAAAAAAAAAGAAAAATTAAAAAAACATCCCAAAAGTGCCAAACCCCACACTGTTTCAACTGTGTTGTGAAAGATCTGCATCAGGAATCGTGATCCACTTTCAGAAATAAGGGAAAGCTTTTTGTCAGGAGACGACTCCCGGTGGCTTTTCTAAACTATTTGCTACAAAACCCCAGAATTTACCCTTGTATTTCCAGAGTGGAGAACTCTCCTCATAAACACAAATTCTTGAGGGATCTCAGCTTCAGCATGGGAAGAGGTTATTTTACTATTTTTTTTTATCCTTCCCTTTAGGAATGATCATTCTCTACTGCACAGCCTTGGTTTTGCCACAATACACTTTGTGCCATGTCAAGCTTTATCACATCAGGACTCCTAAAGGAGGAGGAGAAAATTAAGCCCATAAAGAGTTTCAAACAAAATTCACACCAACAGTGAAATCATGACCTCCTATGTGACTATTGAACTCCCTCCTGCACAAAAGCAACCCTGCTTTCCCATCCCTGCTTTCCCATCCCTTGGAACATGTTTCATGTCATATTTTCCATTTCCAATCTCCTTCCAATTAGTAATTGCCATCCACCTGTTAGTTCTCTTTAATATAGATTTCCACATATTATAAAAAAAACTCCTGTAAACAGTAAAAATCCTAGACATGATGAAAAAACTTAGGCCACCCATACCAGGTCCATGTGCTTCTGGACACAGACCCACAAACAGTTCATTTTTGTAGCTATGCAAATTTGAGGTACTCAGGAGGTGCACAAATGCTACTCCTCAATGGTGGAATTGCTGGGATGGTGTAACATTGCCACATAAAAAGGTTTCTCCACCACAGAAACTTTCCCCCCATTTAGGAGAGCAGTTGTGCTCTACCACCTCAATTATGTCGCTGAATCTTCCCATTCCTGCTCTCCTTTTCTGTCACACAGGCGTCAGAAACAGAATCTTAGACAAAGCAGTATTTGCATCACCTAAATCTCTTCCTCTATGGATGTCAAGCATGTCATCCACTTTAAAAACAAAGAAGGAAAAAGATAAAAAATCTGTTTTATGAGACTCACAAAAAATTCTGTCCCTTCACCAATATCAAACTCTGGGCAACACTCGCAGGAAAAACACAGCGCTGTGAAAAAAGCTGTCTAGCCTCACATTTCTGAGATCATAGAAGATTTCAAATGGCAACACACTAATGAATTAAGTGATATAGTTGTCGGCCTCACATATCACTTTTGAATGTTCTGATAAGAGTGCATGAGGCCTTTGGTAAAAGCACAGTTGTTTCCATTTACCTCTCCTTGGAAAATTCCGTTCAGAAATAGCATCTGGTATCTAACCAGGTCTTGTCTTTCATCCAGTTTTCCTGTTGGACCAGGCAAGGGACAGGGAGATTTAACTGGCTGCCTGTGGTTACAGAGGCGCCCATTGCTCCATTGGGCTAGAAGCCAGAATCCCTGCTCACCTCTGACTTCCTCAGGACTCTGCGAACCTTGACATGCCAGACCCTCCATGCTAAAACACTTACTCTTCTGGCTCACAGGCTGGATACAACTTTTCTTTCTCTCTCTCTTCATTCTTGGTCTGTGGCAGATATGAGTCTTTGTTTCAACCAGGTTCTTTTAATAAAGAGAACAATGGTCTTTCCAATGCCATATATTGAAAGCTTGGGAAAACCCACATCAAAGCCAATTAAGGGCCAGATGTTCCTGATATGAATTGCCAGCAAAACCAACTAGAGGTGAGAGGGCTGAGCAGTTTCCTAGAACCATGTGCCTGAATGTTAAATCCATAGCTTCAGGCTCCCCATGACCTGGCAAAATAAAAGTGTGAGGGTGAGATCTCTGGTGCCATTAATACACTCTGTCCAAGGCATACTTCTTGTGTGTCCAACAGCTAGGTCCCTACATGTGCAACACGTATCTACAAGTATTTTATGTAGGCACATTTAAAGTATATTCCAGAATACAACTGTGTATATGGAAAATGTAAGTAAAGTGCTCAGATAATGGAATGTAGCAATTTTACCCTCCAATATGGCCTCTGTTCATTAAATCATTAAGCGGTAACCTTATAGGGGAACACATTACATAAATTCACATACAGTCTTCAAGTTTAAACAGATCATTATGATTTAATGAGAGCTAACGGGATGATAACTAGGAAATTTTGAGTCTTAAAAATGAGTAGAAAGGACCTGTTGCTTGGAGATTAATATTTCATTTATTTTTCGGTCTTCCCAGCTATACCACGCAGTGTTTTTTTGCATAAACACATGCATATACAGAAGACTTTCAGTAAACTCCAAAATCTCTGTGTCCCATTATAGCATAGTAAGCTCAAAAAAAGAGTGTCAAACAGAATGAAACAAAATCTGCTTTTCTATGACACCTTTTATACCCCAAGTATCCTAGAGCACTTTAAAATAAATGACTTGGAAACTGGTAGTGCAGTCATGCAGCAGTTGTTCAAACTCAGGTCTAGATGTCAGAGTTTATTTTGGTAAAAGGAGGAAAGTACCATCCAAACCCAGAATCTTCCTCCTCATTCTTTCCACAGTGTCCATTAGCTATTTGGATCTCACTCGATGTACGCAAAAGCGTTCAGCCTGGTATCTTATGTTGCCAGTTACTCATTGCTGGTTTTTAAACTCTTTGAAAGCATGTGCCCAGAAAGGCTCACAGGCGTTTCTATACATGAAAATGTTTAAAAAGCAAAATCAGTGCAAACATTTTCACATCTTAATTTCCACTAAAGGACCAGACAATTAGCTGTCTTTGTCAACAGCATAATCCTCGAGGACACAGGGAAAAAGATTACAAGACTGTGTACCCATTAAAACTTTCAACCCTCTGCATGTGCAGCTAGTGGAAATCCCACTTCAAATCAAAAATCACCAAACTTTGAGTCAGTCTCAGATTTCTTCTGCCTTCTGTGTTAGCCTAGACTAAGATATACTTCCATCAACACTTTTGCCTTCAGTAAAATCCACAGGCATTACCAGTTCTGGACTCTGGCTATTTTGCTAAATAAGTTTTCTATATCTGCTTAAAACCTAGTGCTTTTATTTGTAGGCCAGAGTTCTCAGATTGTTTAAATACCCACTTCCAAACAAGTGTTCCAGAAAAGACAGCAGAAGCAGCAAAGACTAAACTCAGATGCATTTCAGAAAGTGGCAAGTTTTACCAGTAATAATTCCCGGAAGATGAAGGGCAAGAGAAAAACACAGTAGTTTCCTCTTCACTTTCCTTCAGAACATAGAATTCCATCTACGTCAAGGTTCATATGGCTTGTCTATTTTTTTCCATTATTTTAGAATTAATATCCTTTATTACACTAACACTCTGATTTATTTTTTTTTAAAAGGATTTTAAAATGTCTCCTGGGATCAAAACACCAGGACAACTGTCAAAGCATACACTGGACTTGCATTTGAGTCAGCAGCAGGCAGATGGTGGTAAGCAAAAATGGTGGAGGTCACACTGCAGGAAAAGGAATAAGGGAAATGAGAATCTTTTTTAACCAGTCTGACTTCACTGACTTTGAACCAAAAGTTCTAAGGTATCATCAAAGTAAATGGGAGGTGTGTAAGCCAAAAGGAAAAAGGTAACCAGGGTGACCACCAAACCTGGGCTGAAATGCAAAGAGCAGATTTATGTCATTACCTCACTACCAATGCAAGGCATCAGAGACACACAGGGACAGGGGCTCCATTAGGCTCAGCTCATCCCAGTAGGCAGAGCCACATAGGGACACAGGCTCTGTTAGGCTCAGCTCATCCTAGTGGACAGTGGGGGCCAGGGTCCAGTGCCTTCTCCAATACATCAAAGGGCTTTGCACACGCAGTTTATCACAAGGCTGTGGTTTTATGATCTCTCTCTCTCAGCAGGAGGCTGAAGCATGTCTGTTTGAGTGTTATCTCTACGCAAGAATTCTACTTCTGGAAGCAGGCAGAGAATGAACAACACTAGGCTCCATAAAAAATGGAGTTTTCCCACACTGACATTTTTAGCATTCCAAACTGCAAGGAAACTTTTAGCAAAAATTATTCCCTTCTCGCCAAATCTTCTACTTTTTACCTCTTTCCTCCCAACAGGAGGGAATAAGCAGGGAGAGAGTAAGATGACATGAGCAATATCCGAGGACCAGAGAAGTAGGCTGAGTTTATCTTTCCTCTTATCACAGTGATAAAGACCACTGGGCTGTCTGGGAAGTTGTAGAAGATAGGAAAGTTTTTCCAGCAAGGCCACCAACACAGCAGAGGGGCAAGTACAGCACTTGACCTCACCACATGCTAGGAAGATGTAACTCATTTGTTTACAAGTCATGTTCTGCTGGAATTCAGATGAGAATTAGGAGTAATCAAGAAAGCAGTTAAATAAGAGTCAGTAGGACACAAGCAAAAAAACCATGTGCTAAGGAGCTGGAAGAATGGGGGATGTATTGTCTGCCCCCTCTTTGCCACCCACCTGCCTTTTCCTTCTGCTGGGGGGCTGCCATAGCCAGCACTATGCTGACTCTTGTGCAACCTTCTGCAAAGCAGCACACTGAAGAATTCAGAATGATCAATGGGGGAAAAAAACCCAAACCCTTACTTCCAGTCTTTATTTTTATCCATGCTTGTGCCCTTCACCCAGACACTGTGTGAATAACAACAGCTGAAGAGTCAAGCTAAATGGCAGGTTGCTATCTATCTGAAATGTGGCAGAACTGTTCATCACCTTGCCAAAAGGATAAGAAAAAACCTTTGAATAATTCATTGAAGGGTTTGACCAACCGATCAGTGTCCCTGCACTTTCTTGTCCCCTGACCACATCTGAGTAAAGAAAGAGAGCTCTCTGTGAGATTTCTTCTCACACTTTGTCAGCAGCACACCCTGTTTGCAAGCTGAATTAACTTGACTGTAGTAATATTGTTCTGCTGAGACAAGAACGATGATCAGCACAACAGCACTGTTAAAAATGTTATAGGCTTCATAAAAACAATAACATCAGCTATAAAACGGTAGGTGATCATGACTGCTGCACTGCTCTCATCGTAACTTAGTTTGACATGTCTGGATGGAGAAACAAATTATAGACAATTCCTTTTCCTTTCCCCCATTACTGTGCAAAGTGATACAATGTCCCCATTCCCTGCTAGACCCCTGTCACTATAAAGATAGAACAATGACTTTTAAAAGACAGAAGATGAGACTTAGGGTTGAAAACTGTCTGGATAATGTTACAAGGTCTGTTAAAAAGCAGATCTAAGCAAATTGTTAAGGTTCATGAGAACCAACAGCAACACTCTGTATAGCTCAGCTGTAAGTGGGGAATAGATTAAGCAGCTCCACTTAAAACTCGTCATCTGCATTTCTTGTCCAGGTAAGGACCCTCTGCAAAATTACTGTTCAGGATCAGGTCCTGAGCATATGTTGTCTAAAAGATTTATAGTGATCTATGAATATTATTTAATTCTCTCTCATACCATGTACCTGTTTGCACTGCATAAGGCAAACAATACTGATAAGGTCCATCATTCAAGACTTTACTTGACTTAGGTCAGAAATTTGAATGATAGTGTCACTCAGACAATAAAGACAATTTTCGGTTCAGAGTGATGAAGGACTCTTCAGCAAGGTCTGTTTCAGGAGAGAGGATTTGTCTGCCACTGTGAGGGCTGTGCAAATAACCAATATTCCAAAGGACTGTCCAACTGCAAAAGAGAGACAATAAAGCAACACACTTTAGCATATATCATCAGATCTGGTTTTTTCATGTTTTTGTTTTCTTTGTTAAAATTAGAAGTCCAGGAAAAAAAAAATCCGTATATTAACTGATGGAACAGTCCAAGACCAAAACTGAATGTTCTGATCGGGATGAACTTTGTAAAAGGCAAAGGAAGTACACAGCAATATTTACAAAGGAAGAGCAAGAAAATGCCTTTTTTTTTCCACTCACAGTGAAGAAGGATTTGGTTCATTTTTTTCTCCTGTGAAGAGACTTGAGTAAAAGTTCCTGCTGATGCAAACATGGGTTAGCACAGGGTGGGAAAGAGGAAGTGAGCCTTGGTCCTCCCTGCTTACTAAGTTCTACTTCATGTATGTAATATAATACTGATTGGAGTAGCAGTGACAGTTCAGTATCCCCAGTCTCACTCACCCTGGGCTTTATTTCTCTCCTAATTCAAGCAACTTTATAATGAATGGGCTTTTCCCTTTAAATTACTAAGAATACTCATGCAGTTCCTCCATTTCCTACATCTGACCTTGTGACTTTTGAGTTGCTTCAAACCCTCAAGTTTTATCAATCTAACAACATGAGAAACATACCAAATAGAGAAGAAAACAAAGATGTGACATATAAGAAAAGCTGAAAAAACCCAGAAATTGAAAATTTATATGATTATCTGTGGCAGAGAGACAAACACAAAGTAAGGACAAGACAGCATTTGGAAGAGCTGTGTGCCTTACAGAAAGGCTAGGGTCTTTAGGCTCCCTAAATTCTCAATGTATAACTTAAAGCATTATTACTATAGTAAGAGATAACCACGAAAGCCTCAGATGGAGGGAAACAACAATTAGCAAGTTTTAAAGCTTTCTATATTCCATAGGCAATAATTCAGGTATACTAAGACTCACATTTCCAGAATATAAGGACTTTGAAACCAAAACTTTATCTTGTTGGGAAACAGTGAGTTGTGATTTTGAATGACAGCAAGCTGCAGTGTCTATCTCTGACGGTTCACAAGGCAGCAAATCTCAGACCTGTCACTGATCCAGATGCAAGTATTCTCAGTTCTGGGCCCTGGGGAGGGAAAACTGGACTTGCAGACATCCCTGTGAATGATGCTATAGAACAAACCACGTAAGACTGAAATTCTACACTGAGACAAGCACAAGATACATTTTTTTGTGGTCTGGTGTTTTAACTGTGATCTAATACAACGATGTCTATTTGAGAGAGATATATCTCTGATGGAGATGAATTAGTAAAGAGGTTTATAAGTTTAATTGGATGGCATAGATATTATAAAGACATCTATGACTGGCTATTATGCCATATACTGTTATAACAATGATTTTTCAAACAACCATTATCTCTGTGCTTAGAAACATTAAAATACAAAACATAGTGTAAAGTAATTACAAGATTTCAGGAAAAAGGGCTCAGCATTGTTTATCATTCACTACTGCATACAGCCTAATGGTTTACACCCTCAGTGTAAAATGTTACAATGTGATTTGAAAGATTACTCCCCTTGCAAAACTGAGGTGGCAGAGCCTTCTCAAGAGGAAATGTTCTAACATGATTGGCTGTATTCTTTTACAGAATTAGTCCTTTGTCATAGTGATTTCACAGTTTGCTGCCCCTGCATTGATTCTCCCTAAACTCATCCTGATTGTCTGAATGTAAAAACCTGCTACACAACGCCACAACCTTTCTGTCAGTGGTAGACAATAGACAGACAGGCTTTGCAAAAGACACAATAGCAGAGGGCAAACCGAGAGGTAGGAGAGCAGATTGAAGCAATGAAAAGTGTTCAAAGCTACAGGGTCTGCTTTCAGCCAGCTCAGCGCACCCCAGGCCTCTGGAGCACAGATTATTGCTACATGACTGCGAACTTCAAAACCAAATTAACTAAAAAGCACAACTTAGCTTGTAATGTGCCCTTACCACACAGAAGGCGAGTGGCATCCTGGGCTGCATTAGGCAAGTGGAGGGCAAGCATCCTTTCCCTCTGTTCAGCACTGATGAGGACACACTTGGAATACTATGTTCAGTTCTGAGCTTCCCACTACAAGAGACACATGGACATATTGGATAAAGTACATCAAAGGGCCACAACGGTGATGAAGGGACTGTGGCAACTCTCCTATATGGAAAGGCTGAGAGAGATGGGGCTATTCAGCCTGGAGAAGAGAAGGCTCAGAAGGATCAAAGTGTATAAATACCTGAAGGGAGAGTGCAAAGAGGACACCTTTTACATCTAAAGGGTATAAAGAAGATGGACCAGGCTCTTCTCACTAGTAACCACTGACCAGACAAAAAGCAACAGGCACAAACTGAAACACAGACTGTGTTTCAGCACAAACTGAAATGCTGAAACATAATCTGAACATCAAGAAACACTTCTTCACTGTGAGGATGACTGAGCACCAGCACAAGTTTCCCAGGGAAGTTTTGACATTTTTGCCTTTGGAGATATTCAACACAAAAAAGGGTACAGGTTTAGGATATCCATAGTGACTGTGGAAGCTTTTCTTTCAAAGCCCAGTTTAGCAGTAAACCAGTAGCAGATGATGTGAGTTAGTGTCAAACACAAGTTACAGTCCTGTCACAGTGAAATTCATCTGATTTAATTTTAAACTTTCGTTACTGAAAAGGCCAAGGAGTGAGGTGCCTACCTACCCACACATCCTGGGTACTTACTCCACCATCCCACAGAATAATTGTGGCATGCATATACCCAACCCTCTGCTGCAAACATGCCCATGGTGGGTCAGGAAATGGGCTGGGTACAACTGTACTTGGCACTGCTAGAGCTTGCTCAAGACCTCTGCAAACTGCAGACAAGGACTTAAAGCTGGGTGACAGATCTCCCGTGTCCTGCTGTTACAGAGAAACACAACTGAAGGTCCTGAGGTTAAGAAAGTAAGCACTTTTTTACTTGACATAAAATCTGTGCAGATTTAATCTAAAAATTCAGCTCTGATTAAAAATTTCCTTCTCCTCTTTTTCCCCCCATCTGGCTGTTTATTGCTGATCCTCCTTCCAGCTGAGAACAGTAACTGGCACATCACCACCCACAGAGACTCTCTAATGATCCAGGGGAAAGTTAATCACACTGTACCATCACATAAATCACAGGAGTTGTTCTGTGACTTACTCAGCCCTATTGAGGGCCAGATCTTGATCTCCCAAATCAACCTTTCTTCTTTCTTTTTCTTTTTTTTTTTTTCTTTCTTTTTCAGCAATAGGACTATTTTCATTCTTTCATTTCACCTATTGAATCAGTCTGAAGCATCATAATGGCCCATAAAACTACCATCTGGGATATAAAATGTCAGGTTTGTGCACAGGAACAAGATCTGCTGCCTTTTCTAGCTTCTCCTGCTATGATGTGCTTTGCTTAGCCCAGGGCATTTCAGAGGGAGATTGCATATGTAGACAGACAGCACCCTAAGGGGTTAAAGCCTCTGCTGTTTTTTCCCTGCCAGTATTTTAATATAATGTAAATGAATTTATTTCTGGGAAAAATTCCTATTCAACACACACACAAGGACATCCAAACACACATACACACTTCCTAGTAATGTCCACTCTGTTTATATATCTATGTTGTGGTGTTTTGGTATACAATAAATATAAAAGGAAAACAGACGCTCCAACAGCACCAGCTAAGCAGAAAGGTTATTTTTTCCCTCTCCCAGGAGGCTATTGATAACATTTAGCTGTGCTGAATCAGAGGAATAAAGGTACCCAGAGGCCGATAGGTCCTACACCTCAAAAGAATCCATCCTTTTGAGCACCCAGAACAACCCTTAACCATACTGAGAACAGAGGATTCAATTCCACTCGCAGTAAGGGAATAAACACATTACCCCAACAAAAAGAAAACATACAATATGAAATGAGAGAAAAAAAACCCTCTCCCATAGAAATCTTTTTGGGGAATCAGACACTATGTGAGGTTTATGGTATTTATCTGACAATAAGACAAAAATAACTTCTCAGAGCTTGCTGTGGCTCTACTCCTCCCTTTCCTCCTAGTTTTGGCTTTAGACAAATGGCTGAAAACCTTAGTGGATAAGTTTAACCAATTCTGACTAATATCCTTCCTAAAATTAGTCAGCTATGAATCAGTATTTAAAGTATTCCTAACATCTTTTTTTATCAAAACTTCATATACATGGTTCAATAACCAAGATAAAACATTTAAAAGATGTACTAAAACAAACATGTGACTCATTTTAGTCCCTGACCAGAATACACAGCAAACAGCATATCAATTTGTTTGAGGTTATAACATTGGCTTCTGCAAGATCAATCTTCCAGATTTCAGTACATTTGAGGTCTAATATTTGCAGATTTGCAAGGCTAAGTCACAATGAGTACTTCAGTAAAAGTTATTTTCTCTTTTCATGTAAAATGAAATCCCAGTGTGACTGTCTACTAGGACAGCCATGTGAAGGAAAGATAAAACACAGAAAATAAGTTTTTGCACAGAATATACCCACTGAGGCATCATTTAACTTTGCTTGTGATCTTGATTTATACATAGCTTTCCCAGTTGGATGGCTGAGGCATAAAATAGTAGAGTGATATCTCTCAAGATTACCAAGAACAACCTGAAATCTCTTTCCTTAGCTCCTTCACAAACTATGTGACTCTGATTTAGGAGGCATCAGAGCCCCGTCTTACATTTGTGTGAGAATATCAATTCAAAACCCAAAATTCTGAGACCAACAGATGCAAAATACCAAAAATTCCCCTTACTAAAAATACTGTAATACATAAGCAGTCAGGTATCAAGACTTCAAAACAAACAAAAAAAAGTAGTTACCAATTACCAACTTTAGTTGAACAAGATCTAGTTAGTATCCCTCATTTTTTCCTCCAAAAGAAAACAAAAATTCTAATTTATGACTGGTGCAGCCTGTCATGGATCACTGCTGAATTTTAAGACATGAAATGGGTCAGTACTGCCGTTAAGAGGAAGCTGATGTCAGTAGAGCTCTATTGTTACTGAGATTATGGTCAAAGAGTAAAGTAACAGAGATCTATGTAACAGAGTTATGGTCAAAGGAGACAGAGACAAAGCACACTGAGTTAGGTGGCGTATCAGGTGAGAACAGTTGATATGCTTGGAAAAAAAAAAAACACAGACACATTTTTGGGCTCAGAATCCCATAAACAACGGTTAGTAGAGTGTGTAAGAAATAAGGAAGTGCAGGTGAAGCTGGCAGATAAGTAGCTTCTCTAGTAAGAACACGAAAAGCAGACAGAGTGTCCCACTGCAGACCAGCAGAGTCTAGTCCTGGCACAAGAGCCTCCGGACACACCCAGCACTCAGCTGTCACACGTTTCACACCCAGGGGTTTGGAGAGAGCACCATGGCAGGTACAGCTCACCAAGGGGCTCTGCTGGAAGGACAAGCACAGTCAGGAGCTGCTGGAATTCACCCTGCTGAGATGCCACCACGTTTTGGTGCTTGTTGTCAATTGTCCTTGCTCAACCATGATTTGGTTCTGCTGAGGTAACTCCTTCCAAAAATTGTCAGAGAATAAAAGCATCCTTGTATCTTTTTGGTGCTTGATAGAGAACAGGCCACTTGTCGAGTGCAGCTGGGGCAGCTGGGTTTGTGGGGAGGGCTGATTTGTGGGGATTTACTCTTTTCAAGGAGAAACAGTGTAGCCCAGATTTTCACCTTCTCATAGACTTCAAGATGAACCAAAGCTACTATTTCTTTATTTTTGTACCATGCTTTTATGCAGTTTGAAACACATGGGATACAACAAAATAAACTGCAAAGCACAATTCTAGCCTAAATTTTAAAAAAAATAGTTTTATTGCAGGTTATCACCTAACACATTCAGGTTATCACCTAACACATTCTGGATGCTAGAGCTGGGGATTCAACAATCACATCAAAATCCTATTATCACAACCCTGGGTTTAATGTTGGCCTTAAAATACTGTCTCCCTGTAAGCCAGCAGAGTATTTTCATCCCAAGTCAGGTGTGATTTTAGTTAATTTTGTTTGTTAGTTTTGTTGCTTGGGTTTTTTTCAAATACAGAAGCAGTCTGAATGACTTGCAGCCTCATTAACTCTGGCCATTCTCAATAGTTTCTTCTGGAGATATAGTTTGGGAAATTCAAAGTGATTTCCTATTCCCCTATTCACCCCTGGTCAGTCAGAACTGAGGGAGATAAGTCATCTTATAACAGCAAGGTGAATCTGGAACTGAAGACTATTCCCCCTCACTGTTATTTAACCCACTGGCTCTTTTACTGCTATCCACTGTGAACTGGTCCCCTTACAACAAGCTCTTAAAAATTAATCGAGTTATCAGTCATATCAACACAACGTGAACACACAAATTCTTTGATTTTAAGCAACTTCCAGCATTTGGTTCACTGCTAACAGTGATGACATTTAATAGTGAGATGTTCTGCTTCAATGTACCCACGAAAGGACATATCCTTTACTTTCCCCCATGAATGAGATATGTTACAACATTCTGCTATGTTGTGAAGCTGTGGATTGTCCAACACCAGACGTCCTTAAGAAAAGGCTGAAGAAAGATTTGTTAGGAATGATATGGAGACAGAAAGACTCAACCTCACAGAAACATTTTGGATTTGATTTTGCTGGCTCTGGCCTATGAAGTCAGTGTCATATAAGCTGTAATGTCTTCCTTCTTTAACAGTTGTAATAATAATTAGGACAAATCTAATTCACAAGCTGGAGTTAAAAGGAATTAGCTAATAATGTATGATTAAACAATAGTAGCCAAGGTCACTGCATGACTAAATATTCGGTAATCAGTGATTAGATTTTGTTGGTCGATCTTTTAAAGGACCTGATTGGAGATGACCTCTTTCTTTCAGATTAAATGTCTGCTCAGGCTGAGTTATTATTGATCAAGAAGCTGACCTTACTGCCAGCACTGGCATTCCACATTACTGATGTCTTTGCATATGGTGTGCACGTAGTTGCTGGAAAACTTCAAAGAGATTCGATCAAGTTGATGATTGCTTGGTTAATTAAGAAGGTGCCATATTTTGGTATTCCAGACTGGTTGCTCTCTGCATTCTTAGAGAAATCACTCCCAGCATTCAATTAAAAATAGCAGGCAAAGAAAAAAGACTCCATAAAACTTGCATTCTACATCATAAATCTTGCTCTGTTTCCCCTGACAAGGGGAATGAAAGGGTTTTTTTCCCACTCATAAGTGGAAGACAGGTCTACCAAAAAAAGAGGATTTTTTCCTCTCTGTGTCCTGCAAAGTGGGCTTAAGACACAGAGTGGGAGAAGGTGCTCTGCAAAGCATCAAACACAAGAATGATACAGTGGAGGCTTTCAGCAATCTCAGAGCCCCAAATGCTTCTCTCCAGATAGTTCATATGATCAAGTGATAATGGGCAAATATTTGTCTTTAGGACATAAGGTCATATATCCATCTCACATCTCCTAATTATTCATCAGTTATACTCCTTTTTGGCCGCACGTTGTCATAAAAGCGGTTAGTATCAGTCTTCATCCCCACCCTAGAAAATGTTGCTTTAACTCTTTTTCTCAAAGTTGAAAGGGCAATTATTTCTTGGAGAAAACATCCAGTCATGCACCAGGAATATAGTCCTGAGATTGTATTATCTTCAGAGGAATGTGGTCTTGTCTTCATGTCAAATGCCACGTTCTCAGGAACAAAATCTTGTCTTGGCCTGTCTTTGCGTGGTAGGAAATTCTCTTTTCAAAAGACAACCAGGTTATTAGTCAGGGTTTAAGATACCCTTTGGGGGGTGGGGATGGGGGAGGGGGAATCAACAAAAAAAACCCCACACCGAAAACATAGGGCCATACAAAATCTTAACCAATTCTACAGATGCAGGCAGCTGCACTAAGAAACAACTTTAAACCTGCACAGAAGCCCATCTGGGCTGAAAAATTTCACAAATCATGTGCAAAGACACTCCCAGATTTCTCCTTTTAGGTACAGATTTATTAAGAGACCAACAGGGATTGTGACCCATCCATTAGTTTTGCCTTCCGCAGTGCATGCTCCTGCTGGAAATGTGGGAAAGCATCTGCAGAGCACGTCCTCTGTGCTCCTTCTGTGCAGAGGCCTTGGCTGTGCACACCCCAACTCTTGTCCTGAGCCAGCATTGCTTCCCTGGCTCTCCGTTAGACATAATAAGGATGAGCACACCATGGCACAGAGTAATTTTTTGCCAGACAATTCCAGACATGGTGATGATGTCATTAACTTGTGCCTCCCCATCATTTAATTGCAATAATTCCTAAACCAAAACACGCACCTCATTACAAAAATGAAGATGGAAACTGTGAAAGGAAGTTGCTGTTTCCCTGGCCAAAGCAGCATGGTTTGCAAGTGAACACATTCCATGCTGTGTCATCCTTGGAAGGAAATGGTCATGAAAAATAATACAGACACTTTAGCATAGTCCAGGGAAGGTATTCATCTGAATTCCATCACCACACAATGGGCTGTGTGTTTACATCTGTAAAAATATTTACTCTTGTTAAACAAAGAAAGGCTGGTTTACAAGCACAATAAACAAAGCTGTTAATTCAACAGACTGCTCTGAAATCTAGACCGTAATTCTTCAGCACTCTTTATCTAGCACTCATCTAGTTACCTAGATGACACACTTTTATATTGGCCCTAATTGCAAATGACAGTACTAATAAATACTGTGCAGCACTAGACTTTTCCTGTGCCTTGAAACAAATAAAAATTTTCGTTAATCAAAATTTGGGATTCCTCTACAGTCTGCTGTTGCATTTGCTCTCATAAAATAAGGTAGGCTTAAATTAATTCAAATGGAAACAAATTTCCAAGTAAGTATCAATTTCAAATTCCTAATTAAATTCTCAAATTCATAATTTTACAAATAATATTTGAATTTGGTCTCAGCTGTGGACAATCACTCTATAGAAGCATTAGAAGGAATAAAAGCTGGCTCCTCTTAACTTATAAGTTTGTTGTGTATTAAAAGAGTCACTGTAGGTCAATTCTTAAAATCAGAGAAATTTAGGTTTGGGAGGTTTTTTGTTCCTAAGTCCTTTTTAAATTGTCAGAAAGAAGAGAGTAACATTCTTGGGAATAACAAGAAGTGTTTGATGTAATTCCAATGTTTATAGATTACTGTGTTTAAAAAATTTAACAAATTCCCAACAGAGACATTGTTTTTAAAAAAATCATAGAACAAATGTTAAAATTAAATATTCACATAATCCTTTTTTGTGGAAGACAAACCAGAAACCCCTTTACTGAAATCTTTGATAAATGAAGACTTGTTCTTCAGTGAGAAAAATATTACCTTGCATCTGCAGTTCTATGTCTATTATATCTGTCCTCTCTCCTGAGCACAGAACGGAAGGGTAAAAATCTATGCACTGTGCATAAAGCGGCTTTATCAGGTCTGTCCAGACACAGAGGGACCAAAGGGAAGATGTTACAGAGAATTCCCACTGCATGTCTTCTTTTGGATCCTGTGTTTGCAGTGAGGGCTGGCTGCTGCCCCCTGCTCATCCTGAAGCCACCAGACACGGTGACACAGTGCATGAACCCTACGACTCACCAGGGTCCCATGAGACCCGGCACCTTGACTACATGTCTCATACCATTTCCCTTTCATTTAGCACCACGGAAGAAGGACAGGAAATGGTTTTTACTCACAGCCTAAACACAGAGAGCAGCTATTCAGAGCTAGGTGTACCTCAGAATAAAGCTGCCTCAAGTTTGCCTCCCTCCCACCCACAAGTCACTTTGTGGAGGCAAAAGTTCATGGCAAACAGGAAAGTCTTATTAAAAGACTATGTTCAAATAGGAAGTAAAATCACATCATTCTGTCCCCCTCCCAAAAATCAGGAGATAGAGCTGAGCTTTTGGGTAACTTTCTGTTGAACATTAGTTTATTATCTAAGACACAGCTCTGGCTGGTAATTCCTGTCAGACACACATTCTTTAAACAATAAAACGCTGCTTAAAAATAATAAAGTTGGCCTGGAAAGAAGTATTGATTTGAGTATTTGATTCTTGTGGGAACAACCTGGGTTTAATCTACCAACGCTATAATACAGATATTTTTAATGCCTTTACTTAGATATGATAACACAGAACATATTGCTTTTAAAGTTATACTTCTATGTGAAGTACAAGATGACTAACAGAGAAGAAAATGAGTACACAACGTTCCTTTGAATAATTTTCAACCCTGTGAAGCAGAAATCTTTCTCCAAATTCAATGTCATAATCAGACTGCAGAGGACACTTAGTGAATTATCTCCAAACCTAGAAGCAAAGGTCTACACAAAGTAAGGGGTTAAATGTGAGGAGTCTGAAGAGACAGATGCTGATCTGAATAAGTCACTGAATAAATATCAGGCAAGCTGTAGCTTTCTGTTGACCTCCTAAGTGGTGGGGATTGGAAAGAAAACAACAGGAAGAAATTCAAACAAAATTAACTCCTATAAAACAGTAAAATTATTCAGAGGGTGTGGAGGAATGCTAATGCTTCCAAACGTGTTCACCTTTCAATGGTGCCCTTGAACAAGTACAGAAAGGTAATGCACCACACAGACAAGCATCTGGAGTCTGCCTCTCTGAACAGCCCCTGTCTGCTTATCCCGTTCTAGCTGGAATCAGTTCTCATGATCTTGTTTGCAGTGAAGTGCCAACACCAAAAGCACCAAGCGACCTAAAAGGCATGGCAGTCTCACCTCTGGTATGCCCTCGGGAACGAGACAGAGTCCTGGAGAGGAGACCCTCCAAAGCTACACAACCCTAGAACAAAGAGGAGGGGAGCAACCCAAATGGTAAATTAGGAAAGCTCTGTAGATCAGAGCGCTGGGAAATTCATCTGCCTTTCTGTGCTAACCAAGACAAAAAATACCACAAGGGCTCAGCACTCCTGAGCTCTGGGGAATCAACCCTATTTCAGTGAGCTGTTCTAATCCCAGCTTTGATACCCCTCTTGAGAGTCATCCCTTGCAGCTCACATTTTTAAGCTTGGACACCCTCAGGGGTTGTGCAAAAGGATGTTTTCAGTCCCATCTGGATTGAATGGCAGCTCAGGGCAGCAAGCACTTAACACACAGGACCTGGGTTAGGTATTCACCTGCTGAGCAACAGCACAACACCTTAACAGCTTTTGTGGCAAAGGCAGCTGGTCAGGTGAAAGCGTCCCACGGACGGGATCTGAATCACGGGGCAGCTGAGGCACCTACATTGTGGGGTCAGGCACAGATGTGTCTGTGGGGGCAGACAACATGGGAGGAAGGGGACAAAAACTGACTTACAGCCACCTTCTCTGAAGTTGTACAATGAGCTCCACAACCTCTTCCTCTGAAAGCATGGGAAGAGAAATTTGTTTTCACTGCCAGTTCAAGAGCTTCACAAAGATACCCCTAAGTGCTCTAGTTAACTCACAGCCATTCCAGTATTAATTCCACATGGGGTATGAAGAAGACCGGGCTTACTTTCACTTCCCTTTTTACATTTCCTTTGTAAAATAGGCTCTTACTCAAACATGCATTCACTGTGGGAGGAGAGGCAGAGAAGCCACAGAAGAGTGATTTATTTTCTTGGGGAGCTAGAAATTCATCACAGCCCATCAGTAAAGGTGTTTTCTAGTCACATTATCCTTCAGTTTCTGATATCATCCAAGACCCTATCAGCATCTTTAAGGGTGCTCTGTCTCCTCGCCTCTTTCATTTTACCTCAGCTTTTCTTTGAGTTCTGCAAGAAAGTGATGCTTCTATTGGTTTATGATAGGAGAAAAGCTTTAATTCCTTTCTTTATCAATTCCATTATCAATTCCCATTTAAATAAGCTAAACTAAGACAGCAAAGTGGTCAAGTGTTGTTGAAGGTCAAGTGTGTTTTATGAGCAAGGAGTACAGGTAAGAAAGACATATGTAAGAGGGTTTATAAAAACTAGGTTCCTCTACCAGAATAGATTACAAGAAATAGACATGTTTCCAGCAAAACAAACAAATATAGAGAGGGAGAAGAGTGTGGGATAACATCAAGACCATAGAATCACGGAATAACAGAATAGTGTGAGTTGGAAGGGACCATTAAAGATCACCCAGTCTGACTCCCCCTTTGACGCGCAGGGACATCTTTAACTAGATCAGGTTATGCAGAACCCTGTCCAAACTGACCTTGAATGTTTTCAGGGATGGGGCATCCACTTCTCTGGGAAACCTGTTACAGTGTTTTATCAGCCCCATTGTAAAAACCTTCTTCCTCATATCTACTCTAAAGCAAACCCTCTCTCAAAGGTTTAAAACCATTGCCCCTTGTCCTATCACAACAGCTAAAACGTTTGCCCTCATCTTTCTTATAAGCCCTTTTTTGTACCTGAAATAATATCTCCCCGGAGTCTCCTCTTTTCCAGGCTGAACTCTCAGCCTTTCCTTATAGGAGAGGTGCTCCAGCCGTGTAACTAGCTAGCTTCATGTCCCTTCTCTGGACTCGCAGCAGCAGGTCCATGTCCTTTTTGTG
>VWZT01009613.1:945472-988739 GCA_013397055.1 Pachycephala philippinensis
TTTTTTTGTGAAACTTCCCTGGTGTGTATGTGTGTATATATATTTAAGTCCTTGACAAATTTGGACTCCACTGGAGCAAGCAAGAAAGCTAAAGTCAAATTAATCAGAATAGATTACCTAGATGAGACAGTCATTGCTGCTGAGCAAACCTTTAGGGAGAAAAGTTGTCCTTGAAAAATATTTGATGAAGCTGCTGCACTAAGAAAGGGGCTAAATCTATGAATAAAACAGCCACAGAGAGCTCCAGGGTCCCCATAGGCTCAGTCTGTTAAGCAGAGAGAGGCAAGGGAGAAAAGGGAGAAAGAAAGAGGCTGATAGGGAGAATTCCACTATATACAGCAACTCAAAACACCTCTAAACCCAGAAAAATATAGAAGCCTGTCCCACCAAGTACAAGAATCAGAAAAAATGCTTTGCCCCAAGGTATCCCTTGAGCAAGTCAAAGCATTTAGGTCCCTTGGGTAGGTAGCAAGGAAGAAGAAGGGAAGTTTCTTCCTAATCATATTCTGAAGCACTGGTTTATCTTGGGGCTCTGCCTCCATTCCATAGCCAGAAATAGCAGTAGAGGTGTTTTCCAGGTCAGAATCCAGCCTGGGGACACCCACTCCTCCTATTCTGACTGTGACTTTTGCTCAAAGCCAGTTCAGTGTGGGAGGACTCTTGTGCCACTCTCAATTGACATCAGATTCAGCTCATCTGCACTAAAGGCAGCACAAGGGACCATGATAAAGTTAGACCAGGATATCAAGAATCCCCCATCTTTCAATTTCCCCCTGTAAAGCATATAAAAGCATATAAACAAATCTCTTTTTTTCCCCCCCCATTTACTTTTAACATTTCTAGAAAGCATAAGTCCTGCAATGCTTCATACAACATGCACCTACAAATTTGACAGGCAGGAATGATTTGTCTGCTCAGCCTGAAATTGAGTAAACGAAGAACGAGACACTTGGCCACACCAAAGATCCAGCTGGGCCAGTAACCTGTCTTCAGCTGGCCAGCGGCAAAGTCAAGGGAAGAGAACAAGAACAGTACAAGTTTGTAGTGACAACTCTTCAGACTGCGCCCTCAGCCCCAGTGTTTTGTAGCTCAGGGACCTCATGAACTGAAGGAAACACACCTGTCTATGGGGATACCTATTTTGTTGTTGTTGTTTTCTTACTCCCATGTGCTTGTACATTTACTTTAGGCACCCATAGGAATTTTCATTTTATGCAACACCCTATGGCAAAGAGTTCCATTGCTTTATTCTCTATTTTTCTGTGTGCCACTTACAGTTTTATAGATATGTATCTTCTCCCTTATCTCCCTTTCCATACTGAAGTCTCTTCCTTTTACACTTTACTCATTTTCAATCATGCAGCCAAGTAACCAAAACAATACAACACAACTTAGTGAATCAAACACACACCTCTACTAAAAAAATATTTATTTAAAGGCAAGAACTGGGAGAAAAATGTTTTTCAGGTGTTTCTTAAGTGAAATATGGTTTAAGTAAAGCAGTGCTAATAACTATAGGTTACAAGCACTTGTTTTTCTTTGAGCAAATTAGTCACAAGAACTAAACACCTTATTACAAAGAGTTCCCTGGTCATAGTAATAAAATATAAAATACTAGGAAAAAAAGAAGGCACTTTATGATTGGGGGAAGGTTTGGTAACCTGACATTTAAGCAGCCAGTTTCCTCTCTGACTGTTATTGCAACATTTTGCACTCTAACAGTAACAATAATAGGCTTTCTCAGGGGCATTTGTCAGCCCTCCTTTCATGTAAAACAAATCATGTCCTCAGGAGAATATTATTTTTAGTATCACCACTATGGGTTTTAATGACTCGATAGTTCCCTGCAGAAATGTTGGTCCTCACCTTCATGAGTGTGATGACAAAGGTGGCAGCAGTGAACGAGCCCTGATAGGGTGGCCCGTACAGCACTGAGAGTAGAGGGTGAGTACCACCAACTCCTGCTGAAGCCAGCCAGGCACTGCCACAGATGTCCTTGAGGAAGCACGAGGAGTGCCCTCAGAGAGGACTGAAATGTTAAAAAAGAGCTGCACTACTGCTGGTTTCATTGAATGCTGTAGGGTACAATCCTCTCTCTGGTTCAAGTCATACCCTGAACTCTGCCTGCTCCCTGATAGGAATTGTATGTCCAGTGATTAGGACAATGGCAAACTTAATGGCATATTTGGTAGGCAAAACTCATTTCTAAACTAATTTTTTCCTACGACTCAGTGAAAATAACACACACACACACACACACACACACACACACACAAAAGTACCCTCATGCTCACCTTGAAAAGCACTGGGACAAGTTGACATCACAGGAAACCTGTCTGTCATTGTATCCTTTGCTCCCTCACTGGTCTATCACTTCCAAAGGACAGTATGGGGATGTATGTAACTTATTTTTCAGTAGCTGAAGTAATTAATTTAGCAATGAGAACAATGTACATTTTTACCTGATTAAGTCAAACCCACTTAACAGAATTTTTTCATTTATTGTAAATCTTCTGGTAGATAACACTTTCATCTCAGCGCCTGCAGCATTGCTCTCTAAGTAAGCAGAATGTGTACAACTATAACAGGTTTGGTTGTGGGTTTTTTTTTATTATTGGAGGAGAAGGCACTGTGTAACAAAAAAACTCCATGCTAATATTGTCAGACTGAAGCAGAGATATTTGGACCATATATATTATCAAGCATAGTTCACTATGAAGCTTCTAACCCAAATAGATATACTGACTGTGGACAGTGTGAATAGTGAAATACGTTCACCCTGAGCCAGTACAATAACATCTTGTACTGTCAGAGGTATCATCCTACAGAATGATAAACATCAGAGAAACAAACCCTGATGACTAGTGATCTTGAAATTTTATCACAATTCTTTCTGTGGGGATAATGTCCTCTCATAATGCATTCAAGTCAAATTTTCTCCTATGCAATTTAACTCTGTTTTCCCTTCATCTACCAGCATTGTGTAGTGAAAAACAGCACCTTCCCAATGCTTTCCTCTATGGGCTGTGTAACAGTGCTGGACTGCATGCTGCCCCTCAGCTATCCCCCAGGCTGCAGGACTTCAAGGAGGATTTTCAACTGTTATTTCAGTGAAGTTATTCCCACATATGGTTTATAAAGCACTGTGAGGTCCTAAGGGATGAAAGGTGCTATATAAATGCAAATTGTTGCTGTTGTTATGCATGAACCACAGCCAGGTTTTAAACTAGACTGACTATGAAAAATGTCATTTATTCTGACCTTTCCTGATGAGAACCACTGTGAATAGAAAATCTCTAAACTCTTCGGACACAGAGACAAACTCCAGTTTAAATTCTCTGGAAGGTAATGGCAATACTCAAAGTGGGCGAACGAGTTAAGGGAATAAAAAATGAATGCTCCCTGACTTAAGCAATACTGATAAGAAACCAGCCTTCAGGCCAAGGAATTTGGGCTCTTATTTTGACCCTGTACTAGACTCGAGGACAACTGGGAGGAAATCTGTTCACTGTTCTGTGCTTCTGTTCCTAACTCTCCTCCTCCCTCATCCACCATCTGTTTTGTCTATCCATATGGTACATGTCTATCTACATTGCAAATTATCTCTAAGCTCACTGTTTGTATAGTGCTTTCCTAAAACCTCCTCCTCACAGTTTCCAAGTGAACAAAGCCAGCTAAGTAGCTGCAACCCTGTCAGGTGCCCAGGCAAACCTAAGTAATTGGATGGTACTAACGGGAAAAGTGGAAAGCAGGGCCACGGCCCTCCAGTACACCAGCTTCTTCCCCACAAGTAAATATTGAGATGCTTTATGGCACTATTTTGAGAAGCATGAGCTAGCTCAGAGTTAATTAGCTGGGGCAGAGCATTGCACTAATATAGCTATAGTGCCTCAGGTGTAAGCTAGATTGTGCAGAAGCAGACTGGGAATCATGACATGACTGCACTGGGCTTTGAAAAGTTATGCTCAGTACTCACTAACGAAAAAAAATATCCAGAACAAAGAAACTGAGGAAGAATTTCAAGTTCTTCTTTCACTAATGATCTTGAAAGGGTCTTCCGTCAGGCCCAAAAGTTGACAGCCTTTAACATGTCCTCTCCACTAGATACTTATTGCTCTCCTACTCTACTATCCAAACACACATGGAGTAGCCTGTGGATCGGTCTGCCGCTCAAGGAAGTTGAATATGGTTGTCGAGAGAGTAACTGCACCATACCTGTTTGCCAGCTACTGCCTGATCTCTCACCATGATAGATCTTCTAACAGAAGTCACATCTTTAGCCAAGTGTGATAGCTGTAAAACCAGGGCAAAGTGCTGACAGTCACAGCTGGTAAGAAAAGGAGCATAGATGTCTTTCATGCAGTTTTACTATTGAAAGTACATTTTCCTGTATTAATGCAGAAGATATTACTATGTTTTTTAGTTGACATTTCATTTTAAAATACGGTATGACTGAGCAGTTAATGCCAGGAGTTAAGAAAATTGAATTCTGCCCATTTTTTTTTAATATGGGAAGGTGCAAACCTTCTAAACTTTCTAAGGGCCAGCTTCAGCCCAATCTAATTTCATGGGGAGTTACACACACCATTGTAAAATTCAGCAAGACTAGATCACCCAGATGTTGGTTCATTTTGGTCCAGAGTAAGAACAGAGCTCCTGTTCAACCCAACAGCCTATCTCACTGCATTGATTCAGCCTTTTCTGGACAACTCTTCCACAAGAAATTATGAAGTGTGAAATTAATCTTGGAAAGACTCTGGAAACTTGTCGCTCCATACTGGGCATAAATCCCTCTCATTCACAGATATACTCTTGCTATTGGCACAAACTGTCTCTCAGTGTCCCAGACTTGCACAAAAATAGCAAGAAGACCAAACGTATTGCAATCTTGTGAAACAAGATACCCAGTTTAAAATTAGGCTGAGAGTTTTTTTGGGGGGATTTTGCTGTTTGCTTGTTTCCCCCCCTTAAAAAAAAATCACCTCTTTGGGTAATCTATAAGTGCTACCTCACATAAGTGGTGAGTACTCTCTGACTAAATGTAAGAATTATCTACAATCACGGAATACTGTGTGGCAAAATTATTTTCATTGGCAACTCGGGCATCAAGAAAAATACTATGAGAGTATGCACATTATTTTCATCAGAAACCATATCTTTTTGCAAAGTAACACAGAAAAGATACTTATTCTGGTCTCCAACCCTAGAGATAACCAACTACTCAGTCTAAGAAGGAAAGCAGTTGGGCCCCAGAATCTATCTGGAAAAACCACATCCACCTTTATATGATTACAAATTAAATGAAAACCTCATGTAATTAAAAAAAAAAAATGTTTAAATCAGAAAAGTTAGAGATAAGGATATGCAAAACAGAAAATTTTGAGGAAATTTGCATTTCAGACTGTCAGCTCATCTGTAGGCCCCTAGTTTTCAAAGTGAAGAATTAGTCTTGACTTCCTTCATGTGACATTAAAGTTGTATTAATCACAGCTTATTGCCATCACGATTCTGAAAACAGAAGCACAGTTTATATTGCCTTAAGTGGGATATGCAGAAGCTATTGTCAGAAGTAAATCATTGAATACCTCCTGTTTCCCTTTCTACCTTCATAAGAGTATTATTTTTCTTTAGGTTTATATTAGAAAAAAATGTGTTCATCTAGTGTGGCAGGACGGTTACCCCCATCATCACCTCCTCCTGTGTGTCCCAGATATCTGGTGCATAAAGAGATAGCCCAAAGGCACAAAGGCCCAGCAGGGGTCATCTCTGGCGCCAGGAGGGCTCAGACCTGACTAAGAATCTACATCTTAGTCTGCAGAGCTGATGAGAGGAGAGATGAAAGAAAACTATTGACTAAGAGCCATGGTTTTACACTATAAAAGATACACGAGCTATCACTGAAGCAGAAGTCTCCTACACACTCCTTTGGGAAACGTGTGAGGGATTTCTCCCTGGAGCTTGCGCAACTCCAGGTCACTTCCCTGGGATTGAGAGAGAGGACTTCGATGCACATCCCTTCAGAACTGATTGGTAAGATACATTGAATCCTAAGCTTATACTATTTCTTCGCTAGCTGTAACTGAAAAGGTACCATTTTTCGTGCACTGTATATTAACTACTAGTAGTCTCTTCCTTTTTGTTCTATTTCTGTGTAGTATTAGTTTACTTTAAGCCTTATGTTTATTAGTTTCCCCGTCTATTAATAAATAATTTATTCTATAATAGACAGAATCAGTCATCATTAAAAGAACTTATGAATAAGAGTGGATTTTGGGGTGCTGGCCTCCTCAATAAAGTTACTGTCTGCTGCCAGAGGCCTGGGCAGGAGACAGAGTTAATCTAAACCCCCACATCCATTTGTGACATCTAGTCTAGGTCAAAACTGCTTTTTTGTATTATTCCACAGAATATGTGTTCTTCATTGCTCTTCAAGGACACCAGGCCCCAAAATGTGTAAACTAAAAGCCTCTGAAAAGGGGGGCAAACTTGGGGTAATTACATCATTAACTGAGGTTATAATTGGAGAATTAACCCTGATATGCAAATGGACCAAACTTATAAAAGTGTGAAGAACCTGTGACGCAGGGTCCGTCTTGGGTGTAGCCTTTTGATTGCCCAGGATGTACCTTTGAAGGCCCTTCAAATAAATACCTACTTTTATTCTCTTATTCCTCTCTAGTCTCTGTTTTTTAGGTGGCCACCTCAGGCATAACATACATATGACCAGCTACTGGAACTCAGTGGGTGCATGGATACTGTGCAAGAATTACTTGTATACCTGTGCCTTCAAGCTCCTGCTGTCTTTATTCACTCTCCTGTACCGTCCTCATCTTTCACACGTAATTGCATAATTATTTTCACATATACAGAAGAAAATTCCCCCACTTTTTATATACATGAAGCTTAAGATGTGTCCCTTAAGCCAATGCCTGTCCTTTCAGCAAAGATAGACCCAGAAATAATACTGCAGGATAATGGTTACTGTAGCATGTATATGATCCAAACAGAATCAGGAGCACACTGTGCTAGATCCTCTCCAAACAGCAGAAGATGACCTCAGGTTTGAACTACATTAAGGGGTGACCAAACACCATGGCTTTAGACTTCTGAACACAGAGAAATAAAAATGACTTGTTGAAAAATTAAGGACTAAGTCAGGTGCAGAATCAAGGACAAAACCAGGTCTACAGAACCCTAATCCTAATGCTTAAGGATGACCTATTTTCCATAGTGAAGAGGCTCATGACAAATAGGATTTGTACTTCTGTTATGTATAGGGTACAGCCTGTGCTGTTAGCCCTCCAATGATATGCTGCTTCACAATTCAGAAGGTGGGCAGGTTGAAAATATGTCATTTCTTCCTTTATGAGGAGCATTCTGACATCCTATGAAAAGATCCTTCAATCCATGCTATAAAGGTCATGGGAACATATGCTGCAGAAACATGTAGTTATTTAACATCTGAAATGACTGAGAAATGTGTTGGCATTTTCCTTCAACTAAGTATCTTTCTCTTTTTCACTCATGGTTAGTGAACAGTTTTTGGGAGTTGATGAATCTGATTGCATGAGCACTATTTAATTCCTTGAACTGTTGTAGATAAAAAACAGCTGTTTGTAAAGCCTTTTTTATGACATAATGTAAATTACTTACATTTTACTCCCCCTTCCCTAAATAACCTTTTCATTGCCATCCTCTTTACCATCCCACAATCTCTTCTAATAGAATGCATTTACAGAGAATGAAGATTTTGCAGCCCAGAACACTGGGTCTTTTTGCTCCAGTTCTGAGCAGATTTGTCATCTCTTTAAAATTGCTAGCAACAGCATCCATTCACGTGTTAAGAGAAAAATAATGTTTTTTTTTCCTCTCTAGATATCATACTTTACAAGTTACTCCATACATCAGATTGTGCAAATACTGCGCAAGTGTCCTTAGAAGATTTATGTGTTTGTGGCAAGAAGTGTAAAAATTATATATTTGTATAGTTTATTATTCTTGCTGCATAATCCTAGCTGAAAGATGCTGGCTGTTACCATGGTCTGTAACACTATATATGACTGATACACCCGAGCATGGTAAAGATTGATCGCAGATATTCAACGGTGTGACCTGAGGACTTGCCTTGCATGTTTTATTTAGGGTATGGAACACATGGAGCCACAGCTGGGCTTGCTGAAGCACCGCAATACATTATGTTGTTTGACCTATAAAAGAATCCTTGCGCAGAGGAAGTGGGGAAGAGCAAAAAGAGATAAGTAAATGCTTGCTGAAAATTACAATATTCAAGAGGTAAGGAACACAAGAAAGAAAGGAGCTGCAATGAAGAATCAAGCTTCGACATCTAGTATATGAAATGAGTCAGGATGCTGATGTCAGTCAACAGCTCCAGCCTAAATGAAGGAGGTAGCAATGTTCGTATTTTCAAAATCTTCTCCTTCCCTCAAGAATTTTGGTTGGGTTTTTTGAGCCAGAAGTCAAAGGTCCTTTTAGAGTGCACAGTTTGTATTTCATAGCTGAAAGAGTTCTGCCTCCTAACCTAGACCACTGTTGGTTACATCACCCCCAAATTTGTACTTGTCCCTTTTATCTTTAAGCACGATGAGCCAGCCTATGCCCTACCAGTAATAAGCTTTGGGATGGCAGCATAATTCATACAACGTCTTATTTTACTGATTTTGACAAATCTGGCTTCCTATTCTTTTTTGAGATGAGTCCTTAGCAGGCAGAAGACATAACCAGAGGGAGAGTTGAGATCTCTAAATATTCCCTGTCATCAATTGATATCTGCTGCAGAATTAACCAAAATAGTTTAAGTGCCACATAACAGCCTTATTGTCATAGACCACCTTCCCTCCCACTAAATTTTACATCTAAATGTATGTAGCTATATCATGGCACAAAGATATTACTATCTAGAAAGCATCCCAGAAATGAATTTAATTGCATTTATGTTCATAAACACCAGAGAGAAGCAGGTGGCTTTGTTTTAAGTCATTTTTATTTGCACTCAGCTAACAAACAAAATATATCTTTCAAAAACTCAGGGTCTAGTCTTCATTTTATGTAGTATTAAAATTATTCATAAATGATAATGATGAAGAGTGTTTTCATGTAAAGAGGAGTGCAAGTTGTATGTGGTCTAATACACAGTAACCATTTCTACTGCTTATTTAGAACTCAATGAGTCTGTCCATGAATGCATCAAAATCAGAGTTTATGTAGGAAGTTGTGTGTCTGGGCTAGATCTCTCAGAGCAAATTAGGGCAGAACTGCAGGATGCACTGGAGAATAAATCTGCACTGCACAACAAGAGCAGCCATGGAGAGCTTTTTTCCAGAATATCTAAACGGAAACTTCTTTGTAGACATGCACCTGTGCTGTAGTCCAGCTTCCCAAAAGTCAACAGTAAAACCCCTAACAGTTGTTTAGCCAATAAATATTTTCCAGATAATAAAAATCTTACTTGTGAATCATTTCAGATCGTCTCTTTTACATGTATTTTATGAGTTTAACTTATTTTTATATTATCTACTTGTTACATACCCTAAAGTCTAGGACACAATTTTTCTCCTACAGGGCTAAAAGTGCACCTGACAAGATTGTGATCTGATATTGTAAACTATGACTACAACACCATGTAAGATCAAGTGCTGTCCCTTGCTGAGCATCCTTATCTCCTTACAGAGATGAAACGGGTCCAAGGGTTTATACAGAGAAGCACAGTGTAAGGCACAGAAACTCTGTCATGCATCTTATCCAAGTGTTGGAGGCTTCCTGCCGATGGGAACAGTAGGGATGAGAAAAGTGGGAAATCAAGGCAGCTGCACAGTCCTGTTGCTTTCCTATGACTCCTCACACAGGAATGAGCTGGAGACAATCTATAGGGCAGCATTAGGAATGCGGGAATGGTTACCTTCAGAGCAGGAAAGTGGGATTTCAGGTGTACACAGAGCAAGAAATGTGAGTGAAAGTCCCCTTACTTGCCTCCTGATGAAGACTTCTCCTGATCATTACTGAGAGAGCTTGTCAGTATAAATTTATAGAAACCTTTGTAATAGAAGTTAATATTCTCAGGTCACCTTTAGTGGGGAAAAAAGGAGAACCAAACAAAACCCAGGCTGCCTAACTTGGTTTTAAGCCACAGTTTCTTTTGCTACATTTAAACAGAAAGGTCCAAATTTTGTCCACTTTTGACAAGTGTCTTACTTGACATTCTATATCACTCATGTCAGTCACACGGTATTTTCTAATGCAAAGTGACATGGGCAGCACTAAGTCACAGTCACCTGTCACACTGTTGTGTCTGCAAGAAGAATTTCTATGAGCTAGAATTTGCTTAAATTCAGAGGTGGAGTAAGGATGCCTTACAATGAACTTTTCCTTTTCTTTCCCAAAAGCAGATGATATAGTGGAGTACCTCTTTCTGATCCCCTGCAGTTTTATTCCCTGGCATAGGAAATTAATTATTCCCATAAATGGCAAAGGGGATACTGACTCTTCCCTCCATTTAACAGTTTTTGTTTTTTGTGAGCATCGTAATCATTAATAACCTACTCTATTAAGATTAAACTAAACTATGCCAGATGTTAAAACAAAATGTTAAAAAGCCAACAGCTGAAATGGGACTGGAGCAGTATAAATTATCCTTCTAGTACCTAAGAGAGATAGTCACAGAGAGGATGTAAGTACTCTATCCCAAAGGAAGAAAGTGACAGAGCAAAAAGCAACATGCGGAACCTGGGAAATTACATAAAAGTTATTTACTGTGAGAACAGTTAAACATTGGAAGAGGTTTCCAGAGAAGTGGTGGGATCTCCTTTGCCAGAGATATTAAAAACTTGGCTCGACAGGGCCCTGTTTAAAGCAGTCCAATGCCCTACTTTCAGCTGGAGCTTGTACCAGATGACCTCCAGAGGGCCTTTCCAATCTAAAGGTTTTCCATCACTCTAAGATTCTAAATAATTATTTGCGGGGGGAAAAAAAATTGTTTAAAAGCAAAAAGAAAAAAAATCACCATGTGCTACTATCTTCATGTGTTTCTTTTCCAAATATAGCATAGCAATGTATACTAGAATGTCTCAGACACCTTTGAAAATAAAGACGAATCTTGAAAGTCACACTTTGTTGTGAGCTGAGGCAAAAACCATCATTCAGTAATGGTCTGTATGGCACCTTGCATATTGCAGTTCAAATGTCTGCAGCTACAGGCACCATAATTAAACATTTTGTAAATCCTCCAAAGCACTTAATGCACTCGGTGAGAGAGCAACTATTTTTGCACAAATATCTTGCACATTAGCCCTTAACCTTATCTACAAACAAAACCTAGTAATGAACCAAAACCCAAAGGACTACTTAAAAACATAGCAGAGAAAAGAGAAAGAGATCAAAGCTTGTGTTTAATTAATCCAGCCTTTCCTGATGCTTTCTGATCTGCTTACTGACACTTAGCTAAAAGCCAAAACACTTGGTATTTAGTTGTAGACCCACATAATGAGACGCTTAAAAATATTTCTTTGTAATAAAAATTAATTATTTAATTAATAGAAACCAGGGACATCATGTGAGATTGTGGCAATAAAGCTGCTTAAGATTTTCTGGAAAGGCAATTTTATATGTAGAATGGGACCAGTTTACTGACAGGACTGTCAGCAAACTTGGACCATTTTGTATACCAGAGCAACTGGATTTTTTTAGAAACTAATTTATTTTCCCAAAGTGCTTATTCAGTTGATCTGACATTATTGATGGAAATGCTTAGAAACTGGCAAATGTTTCCAGTTAAGTCAAAAAAATATATTTAAATAGAAAATACATCTATCCGTTTCTATCCCCTTCCTCTTGTCCTTGTACTTTCTCAGTTATCCTGTAATTCAGTTTTCTGAATAACTGTTTCTTGAGAGATGAAATGAGATTCTCTTTTTCCAGCTGCCCAAATCATACCAGGTATCTTCATCAAGACACTCATATTTACCACTGGAGTGGCCTAATTACCAGACCATAAGAACAGTCTGTGCCAGGATATCCATTCTTTCATGTTGTGTTACACTTAATATTACTTAATATCATATGCAAATGCGACAGCAATACTCCTGTCTCCACTGAAAGAATATACTACCCATCATCCCCATCCTCCCTGATACTGCAAGTGCTCAATTATTTATGTCCCAAATAAGTTTAAGAATCAATCCCAAGGGACATACATAACGAGTTCTTTCTCTCTTTTGTGAATCTTTCATTTATTTCTGCATGTATTTCAAAAGTAAGACCATCTAAATGCAAAGCAGAGCAGAAGATTCAGAAAAGCGGTCATAACATAATTTTATTCCTAAACAGACCAGTTCAAGATCTGCATATTTTTGTATTGACCAAACTTACATCAAATGATCTGCTGTGGTTTTAACTTTGTTTCTGGTGGAAACCTGGTATTTGCTAGCTCCTAACCTGTGAGAAAGACCACAAGCAGCCCATAGATAAATATCTAATTTTGTTCCCTTTGGGTCACAGTCCCACCTGGCTGTTTAGAAGTTCAAGTACCTTTCTTAAGGACCCACCAGATCAGACAACCATATCTATTTGGTTTCAGGTTTTAGGAAAACTCTTCTGTTTTGCTAAAACAGAAATCAAAATTTGGAAAATTCAAAGGCATTCCTTGCCAGAATGGAATGCATCTCTGGACCAGACCCACAAGACAGAATAATCTCAAGTATAAAGAAGGCATTTTCTTGGAGGAATCAGTAGTTTCTAAAAGACAAAATCAGTTGACTTCAACAACCTTGGTTCGAACCACTTCTTACACGATGTTTAATTTTAAAGATATTGAAGAAGTTACAATCATAAGATGCAAACCTGCTAATGAAATCTAGCAGGTTTTCCATAGATTCTCCAGGACATTTTTTCATCATTCTTCTCAAACACTTATTTTTCTCTCAGGAAAAAAAGAATATACCACTTTTGCTTGTTACAGTTTTTCAGGTAGGAAGAAGGTGTCTTTCATTCCTTTAATATTCTTTTAGGTTGCTCTCATTCACTCTTACCTATTTCTATTCAATAGAGACTCATTACTGAATGATTCTATCCCTTATTTTTGTTTGTTTTTACCTTATATTTTTGTGGCTACGTTAATGTTCTAAAGAAAGTTTTCTGAAAAAAATAATAAGATTTCTGTAAGCAAATATTACTACACCCCTTAAAGTTAGGGGGGAATTGGTGGGGATATTTTTGGGGCTGAGGTGGTTCAGCCATAACTCTCAAGAAATAAATAAGAATCCTATTCAGGTGGTTGGATTAGTCCTTGGCTATTTCCCTGACCATAAGTCTTTCTTTGAACAATTGCTACTACAAAATTAACAGGCTGAATAACCATGCTGTTGAATTAATTAACATGTTAAATTTATTAAACATATTGTTACAAATGTGTATAAATAAAGCAACTCAAGTGTTCAAGGAGGATTTAAAAGAAAGGAAATTTCAATTAGTTCCTGAAGTTACAGGAGAAAAAACTGAGCTATTTCCATATCAGGGTCACACTATCCTTTCTATAAGATGAACAGACGCATAACATTCATAATTTAAAGAACAGCTGAGATTTAAGGACACCACATTAAATGTCTTCAATAATCTTGCAAAGAAGATATTATGATGAAGGGATCAAATGCACCCTCAGCAAATTTCCAGATGACACCAAGTTGAGTGGTGCAGCTGGAACACCTGAAGGATGGGAAGCCATTCCTGGACAAGATCAAGAAGTGGACCCATGGGAATCTCATGCAGTTTAACAAAACCAAGAGCAAGAGCTGCACTTGGGTCAGAACAACTCATGGTATCAACACAGGCTGGGGGATGAACAGATCAAAAGCAGCTCTGGAGAGAATGACTTGGGGTGCTGGTGGGTGAGAGGCTGGACATGACCCAGCACTCCCAGCCCAGAAAGCCAAACTTGTCCTGGGCTCTATCCAAAACAGAGTGGCCAGCAGAGCAAGGGAGGGAATTCTGCCCCTCTGCTCTGCTCTGGTGAGACTCCAGCTGCAGTGCTGTGTACAGTTCTGGGCTCCCAGCGCAGAAAGGACAGGAACCATTGGAGCGAGTCCAGAGGAGAGCCACCAAAAATGATTAGAGGGCTGGAGTACCTCTCCTACAAGGAAAGGTTAAGAGAATTGGGATTGTTTAGCCTGGAAAAGAGAAGACTTCAGGGTGGCCTAACTGCAGCCTTCAGTACCTGAAGGGAGCCCATAAGAAAGATGGAGATGAACTTTTTACACGGACATGCAGTGACAGGACAAAGGGGAATGGTTTCAAACTGAAAGAGAGTAGGTTTAGATTTGATATTAGGAAGAAATTCTTTACTGTGAGGGTGGTGAAGCACTGGAATAGGTTGCCCAGAGAAGCTGTGGATGTCTTATGCCTGGAAGTGTTTAGGGACAGGCTGGGTGGGGCTCTGAGCAACATGTTCTAGTGGAAGGTGTCCCTTCCCATGGCAGGAGGGTTGGAACTGAATGATCTCTAAGGTACCTCCAACCCATGGAAAACCAAGACAGTTGTAAACTAGACTCGGGTGATGGTATCACAAATTTCTCTCCACAGAAATACCAAGTGTTGTGGCTTGCTTTAAACCTGCGCAATACAAACACACAATGGGTCCTTCCACAGAGATTACTGTTTGTGGTTGGTTAGTGTAATGACCTTTAAATTTTACTCAGATAAAGGTAAACCACAATAGTGCCTGGGCTCTCCAAACCTTTAAATTCTCCACTGGAATCATGGTTATATGCCACTCAACAAAAGCATTTGCATTAACCAGTCCTAGGCACCACTTTTAATCAATGGATATCATAGGCTTTCTACGAGTCACTGGAGACAGACAAGCTCCTACAAGGGGAGAAACCCACAACATCCAAAATGAAATAACAATTTGAATTGCACTTTTGTACAATGCTGTGATCATCCTTTTTTCCAGATGTAGAGAGCACAAAAGAAGAGCACTGAGGTATCTGTCCTGGATGCCATTCTCCAGCAGTGACACTGGCTTCCCATCCCAGTCCGGCACTGGCTTCCCATCCCAGTCCCTAGTCAGGACTTACCAGTCTAGCAGATCCAGACTTGCTTCAATTTCTCATGGGGTCATTTAGGCCCCTGCTGCATGCCCTTAGCTTCTTATCGATGTCAGAAAGATGTACAGAACTTTTTACAGCCCTGAAAGATATAAGAATGTCATTAAAATGAACATAACATTACTAGAATAGCAGAAGGGGAAAATGAGCTCTTACTGTTTAATCAGCCCACTTAACAGTTTGGATTTGTTTTATTATTCTAATTTTACCACTCTAATTTTACGAACATTTACCCTAACCCTCAGCTTGTTCAGATTCCTCCTCAAGTCCCAATTCATGACTGTTTGCTTAATACTTGAGGGATTAAGCCAGTGAAATTCAAACAATTTACCACAGGTCTTTAAAAGGTTTCTTTTTGGTTTTACTAGTGGCTTACTCACTGGATAGATCAGCCTGCTTCTAAAGCTTGCCTCTGGTCCTGACATATTACCACAGAGGGCGAGTGGATTTATCCAAAAGAGGTCTAAGGGAATTCAAGTCTCAGGCTGCAGTGTTTGCAGGCACAAGCTTGAAGGGTGTGCTACAATTTCAGTCGTGATTTCCAGGTTGTGAAAGATCCTCTGTCGCAGAGGACAAGAGTGGAACATTTGGCTTGAAAAATGTGAGAATGAAATTGTAAACTGAGGCTATGCAAATTGAAGAGAAATAAGCTCAGGCATCCTTCTTTAAAGTTTCCTGATCTGTTGGAGAGTTTGAGCAGGAACAAAAGGGTGATGGAGAGTGTAGAAGGCTGTGACACACAGAACATGCCACTTGGGCCAAACTGCAAATATACTGAAACTCATTAAATAGAAGCATAAAATAATACTGATATGATATTGTGTCTTTGTGCATACTATGCTTTGATAGAGGTAGCAACATGAGATACAAATGAGCTGAGAACGAGAAATTCTGCATGATCACATATGACTCGCTTCCCAGAGCTTGGCTATCTGAAGGTAAATGGAAGTCAATCAGGTTAACTCCTATCCTGCATTCTCCTAAACTGTCAGTTATTTAAACAGACAGAATGCAAATGTGTTAAGCTGATGTGAACTGAAATGAAAAAAAGCCAATAATGACACCAGAATATTTTGAACAAAACCTCAGACTTGCATTCATTCGATTTTGTCATTTTCCCGCATTTAAAATTTATGTTTTGCTTCATGTTATGGGAAATGTAATAAAAGCAGTTAACAACATGATGTTAAGCTTCATTTGTGAACTGTTTGAGAAAAATCAGAATCTGCCCAGCCCATTAGTGAAGTGAAAATTGTACAGGCAGAATTCCAGCACTTTTGAATAATTGAATCTAGATTTGTTCATTAGAGTAACCTTCAGGGAACTATAATGCAGATCCATGACATCAGCAGCCTTAATAGGAACAAAAATGTGAATTTGTCCAGAAGAGCACCATAAGGCTGATTAGGGGACTGAAGCAACTCTTCTATGAAGACAGATGGAGAGAATTGGGATTGTTCAGCCTGGAGAAGAGAAGGCTCCAGGGAGAGCTTAGAGCACCTTCCGGTACCTAAAGTGGGCTCACAAGAGAACTGGACAGAGACCTCTTACAAGGACATACAGTGACAGGACAAGGGATGATGGCTTCATACTGAAAGTGGGTAGGTTTAGATTAGATATTAGGAAGACATTCTTTACTGTGAGGATGGTGAGACACTGCAACAGGCTGCCCAGAGAAGTTGTGGATGTCTTATGCCTGGAAGTGTTTAGGGACAGGCTGGATGGGATTTTGAGCAACTTGTTCTAGTGGAAGGTGTCCCTGCCAATGGCACGAGGGCTGGAACTGAATGATCTTTAAGGCACCTCCAACACAAAGCACTCTATGATTCTATGGTGACAGATATTCTCAAAATTTTTCAACATTAAATTTCCTTTTGCCTACATACAAGTATACACTCTATATCCCTTTACACAGAAAGCTATTAACTTTATCATGCTATATGTCAGTGGGAGAAAGTGACAAATATAAATATATATAAATGTTTCTTCAGGCATGAGGGCAGCAGCTGGGGTATAAGACTTCTCTGCCATCTCCCATTACAGGGTTCTCAAGAGGCAATGACCCTGACAGTGTCTCAGTCATCTACACTTACCAAGTATCAGTCACACTTTTCCACTGATTTCTCCTCTGCCTGAGCCTATATTTACTTTTTGCCCAATCCTATGGCCTATCAAAAATCTCTGTTTTCTAGGCCTGTATATCTGCAACAGACTTCTAACATCTTGCTCTCAGCTTCTGAGTCTCACCTTACTTCAGCTGATTCTAAAAATTTGGCACTAAATTGGATGAAAAAAAGTTTCCAAGTAGAAGTATATGAATCTCTTACTGTATTACACCTCAGCCTAACGACTGTATATCTTAATTCTCCTCTATCTTGACTCCTTCCTTATCTTCGTTCCAGGCTGAAATCAGACCTCTTTGAAAGGGATAGTAACGTTTCCTTTGATGTGTGAGCAGGGTGGCAGGGAAGAGCAAAACTGGTATCACATCTCCCAGATCCTCTCTTGCTTTTCTAATCCATCAGTAGGGTGGAAAGAAACATATGAGAAATAGCTGTGGGAATGCTTTCCATAGATAGCTGAAGCAGACCCGTGAAAATGACAAAATACCATCCTACTTTTGTAAGCAAGTGACACTACATTTACGGATAAATTTGATATTTTACTAAATTTGGCGGTCCATGCAATATTCCCCAACTACAAAACTGCCTGAGTTTCTACACTTTGAAACTATTGCATAATAGAAATGACAAGGCAATCAAAATGCAAACAGTTTTTACTGGTTACGGCTCTCCATTATTTATAGCTTCATGTCCCTTTTGGGAAATGCCATCCCAAAATTAAACTTAATTTTAGTCTCCAAAATTAGGCGAGTCCTATGACTCAGTGGAGGAGAGAATGTTACACATGCATGCTTCTAAATGGAGCGGGCAGTTTAGTCTATTAGAATTCATTAGAGACTGAGTCATAATTGTGAAACTGAATTTACTTAGGACAATAACCTTCAAGAGAAAATAAGTATGACAGTGAGCCAGTTCTCATTTCAACAAGAAGTCAGGCAGCCTCCGAGCTTTCTTAAGTGCGGTAATCCCTTCAAGTTCCTGCCTGGCAGGATTTAGGCTGCCTCCTCTACTTTCATATATAAGAACTTTACCACACGTGACACCTGCAAAAAATGTCACATGAAACTGGCATTTGGCTGCCTGGAGTGTTTAGTCTGTGTAACATCATCATCAAGACACTAAGAATTCATTCCCAGTCTAGTTAAGGAGTAAAATTAGAAAGGGACTACATACAAAAATAACATGAATAAGTGGAAACAGCTGAAATAATTCCCTCTGCACACAGCAAATAAAGTCTAATAATAATTTATTAAAACAAAATGTTAAATGTCAGCTGAAGATCCAAGGTTAAAGTTAAATATTGGGAGTAGTATTCCAAGAATGAGAAGGCTCGAGTACATCACACTTGATCACAGATTATTGACCGTTGCTGACTTAAAAATTAGTGCTTAAAGAATCAAATCATTGTCTGTCAACAGCTTCTCAGTTTGGCAGGAGAGAGCTGCACCTCACTATGCGAGGGTATATTTCAGTACTTAATTCTCCCACGCTGAGCACAACAGATTCTTCAGAGTCAGATTCTTTCTCCATTCTGACTTCGGAAAATACTTGGGGAAAGGATAACTTTAACAGGAGAGAATTTCCATCTACTTGGCCTGTTGTGGGTTCATAGAAGTAACACTGCTGAAGACCGGTTAGATCAGTTACAAACTTTGACAGTGATTGCAGAACAGCAAGCTTTTTCATTCATTCCTGGTTGAGTGGCTGCACAGTGTGTGATATTCATGCACACTCAGGTGGTTCCGAATTTAATTTTGTCTCTAAAGTACATCATTAACAATTAATACTGATGCTTCACAATTCATTTAAGCATACAGCAGTCTTCTGTTTTTCACAGTGGCAGTTGCGTTCCAACTCAATTGGGACCGTCCCTAAATCTATCCTCTAATAGCTTGCTTAATTTTATTTTTGTATTCCACAGTCCTTGATAACAGCAAGCTAATTTCTGTAACTCCGTTTGATGAAAATGTGCTGATGGAA
Organism: Pachycephala philippinensis; assembly: GCA_013397055.1. Classification (NCBI taxonomy): domain Eukaryota; kingdom Metazoa; phylum Chordata; class Aves; order Passeriformes; genus Pachycephala; species Pachycephala philippinensis. Next base: position 964,689 of record VWZT01009613.1, read on the forward strand.
CTCATATTTCACTTCATTGACTGTAATGAGCTATTTCATCAAACTGTCCATGTGACACTATTATAGAGAAAATGATAAATTTACTAATTTATTCACTAGAAATTTCATTTGAAATTTAAAAAGGAAAAGAAAAGAGCCATGAAGTGAGTTACATTAGACTTCTACCAAATGATATGTCAGGGTCTACATGAAACAAAAGCACTGACTACTGCTACACTCAATGAGGTGTAAACATTAAGTATGTGTTGATTAATCAGTAGTTGCTTGAAACTAAGAACAAAAAACCTGCATCACGATACAGTTTTCCCTTGTAAATATTTACAAGCTTTACCTTTTCATCACACGAGGTGCTGCTACCATTAGAAATCAGAGTTTCATTCACACACCTCCTCTCTGCCTGCAAGACCTCTTACCCATGTTAGGCACACAGATTTGGATAAATACCGCAGCTGACAACCAAGCTGTCATAGCAAAGAAGTAATTCCTCCAAACATCATTTTTACAAAGACTAGTTGCGTTTACCTCTTTTAAAAAGGAGGTACTTGCAACTACAACGTTGTGTGGGATGAAACACTATTTTGGAAGAACATTAGGAAGTTTGTAATTAGACGATTCATCTCATGCTAATATTAGGCCTGGAAATAAGAGACAGTATCACACGGCCTGCCTGGCTTATTTTAATCAGATGTCCTCCACCTGCTATTACAGTTATGATCCACATCTTTGATCACTCTGCCACACACCATCCGGAAACCCAGGCACTGGCCTGGAGAGCATGCCACTGGAAAATCACAAAACCAGCTAGGACAATTACTCATAATTCTTCCTTGCTTCCCATTTTGTACCTATTCAGGGGCTATCTTTATCTGTACTCAAAACTGCAGCACACTCCTCCTGCAGTACTAACTTCCTGCACTTGTTTATTATGGAAAGGCATTTTGTAGGAGGTTAAAAAGTAATTTTAAAACCCACACAATTTTAATTACCTTCAAGAAATTATAGAAGCAATAACAGGGTTCAAAATAAAATAATATTTCATATAATGGTTAACTAATTATTGGACTTTTCTGGTCCATATAGTTCAGGGTAAACCATTTTACACAGGGAATTGTCCAGGGGCTTTTTTCTATGATTGGTCTGGGTTTTTAAATCTACTTAACTGTCACTTTCAAAAACTGCTTTCTTTGCTAGTCTAAGATAGTCTTTGCTTGAGGGAGATGGTGTCTGGAAGACTAAAATCCAAAACAGATGATTGCATAAAGTGCCCAAGCAACTATTTGCAAAACATATCTTGTGTTCAGTTAAAGATTTGCCATTCAACATAAATAGAAACCTACCACAGGGAGACAGCAAGAGGGTTTGTCTTTTCCCTCAGAATCTGAACATTTTAAGACAGCCCACTCCCTACCCAAAGCTGAAGATAGCCACCTGAAGGCAGTGACTGAAGAGCAATCACCTTGGTGCTGCACGAGGGATTTCTTCTTAGGGTGCATTACAAGGGAAAACTGCTCAATTCACATGCTTTAAATCAAACCACGAACAAAGAAACCAATGATTTAATAATGATGTGATTAACTGGCAGTCAGTAAACTATACATTCAGGATCAGTATCACAACACATAAACCACACTATTAGAATGAAATGTTAATTAATGCCTATAAATTTCTAAGCACACTGTAACTAATCCCAAGAGTTACAGCATCCCCCACATTCACAATTACACACACACACACCACTCTCTCACAGGACTCAAGGGCAACAAGCCCTCATTACTCTCTTCTGGGAGTGCAGTTTTCCCTACTTGCACCCCCATCTTGCTGGAAATGTGGGTGCTCTTGCTTTGTTTGTATCAATGCTGCCCTCTACCATCCCTGTGTGGCTGAGAAATCACATCACAAGTTCACACACACAGATCTTTATTTCTTTGTTCCCTGTCCTGTGACCGCAGTGGCTGGATCATTCTGATGTGAAGGATGCTCTGCTAGGTCTAGACAGAAGTTGTCATGCCAGAGGATGACTCTTGGAATTATCAAAATAGGTTTTGACTGCTGCTCTCTTCCCACTTCCCTCTCCCCTCCTGTCACAAATTCACATGGTGCTTTGATACTTCTTTTCAAGTTGATTCACTCATTTGTTTTAAAAGTTTCTTGGTTAGATGGAGGGCCATGTGGGTACCCCAATGAGGTTATACCAGCTGGTCCAAACAGAGAAAGAAGGCAGTGACGAAGCTCTTCTGGAGAAGAATTTATCCATTTCAATATACTTGTACCCTCATCTATTTGAATAGCATCTGGTCAGAAAGCACTCACACTCCATCAGGGCGATGTATGGGGCAAACTCACTGCTGGGGTTAGCAGACCAAGAACATGCTGGATTACGTTGCTACCAAACTCCTGCTGGATTGCACTCTCCCTGCTTGGATCAGGCACTGGGAAAGAGCCATTTAACCTCCCGCTTTGGCTTCAGCTTTAATTAGTCCTCAAATTGTCACAACATTTAGACATATGAGTGATCAGCACCTTGTTCTGCTAAGGTATCCAGTCCTTAGGAACATAACCTCCATAGATCCTCTAGAAGTACAAACCTGCCTTTAAAACTAGGTAAACATTGAGGAATGGAAGCCGCTCTCCTTTTATGAGAGCAAGTTCACCACTCTATAATTAAGATATATAATTATCTAAGTCCTGAGTGCATCAAGCAGCAAGAGCGCCTTCCTAAGAGATTTGTGTGTAATAGGCCAATTAGTCCCTAGACCCCTATCCTGGATTTTGAAAACAGTGAGAATATCCAAGAAAGAGTGATTTTTTTGCTATTAGTAAAACGTACCCCATACCCATCTTCATGCATGGTCATCAGTAACCACTATGCTGATGATACTTGTTCAGTATCTGTCTGAGGAGAAAAGTTCTCTTTCAGCAGGCTTTTCACAAAGCATAATTAGATGAATTAAAACTGTCCCTGCTAAATCTGCAGTCACCAGAATGCCACTATATGGTTAATTTACTCGTCTTTGTTCCAGCCCTATTGTGCTGGTTTTTGTATTAAATGGATTGATGTAGCAACCATCTATAAACATGAATATAGTCCTGGCATAATAGGAAAAACACACAAACAAACAAACAACAGTTTCCTCTGCAAAGGAATACCTCTAGCTCAGGCCAGATAGTTTTTACGCAGAGCATGGAGGCAACTAAGAGAAGCAAGCAGCCTCTGAAAGTCACTTTTGTTCTCTATGCTATATCTGGGAAGCAGAAGACACAAAATAATGGAGACTTTAAAAATATTTTGGTCCTCCTCACCAAAGATCTGAGTCTGGAGGCTGTTACTATAACATGCTACTTTAAGAGGTTTTCCTAGTGGAGTCACAGTCTGTTAACAGTAAACAGAATGGGAACACAGCAGAAATATCATAAGCCTCCCAGTTCAATACAATCAATATTACATATTTAATCAAGCCTATTAAAATGGATAGCAATACAAGTCTTCAAGGAAAACAAGAACAAAAGTAATTTAACAGGAAAGACTTGTAAAATATTTTTCAGAACCTGATACTGTAAGCAGAGTAACCAAGCATCAAAGACTACAGATTAGCCAAGTCTTTCGCTTTCCTGGTCTCCTTACACATGTTCCAACTCATATTCAACTTTACAGCAGGACAGGTAGCAGCCATCTATATGAATATGAAATTATCCATTTGCAGCACTCTCAGACTATGCTCTGCCCACACTCCCTCAAGCATCAATCATGTGCATCATGCCAATGCTTTTAATTTATGTCCTCTTTCTTAACAGCAGTGAGGAGAGTGATCCCAGAATTGCTTTGCAGAGCAATGGGCTATTAATATGAGTAAAAATTAATCCCCTCACATTAAAAAGTAAACCACCCAGTTGTCAATCAAACGTCTAAAACATACATTCTTTTAATGGTGATAAACGTAAGATGCTTGAAATTGAAGGGCTATTCAAGTAGCTCCATATAAGTAGAGGCATACAGAAGTCAAAAATTATTAACAAATCCCAGAATGAAAACGACATACAAATTTTGATTTGTCAAGCTGTTGGCAGTGGAACTGAGACAGCCATTCCTTGACTGACGTGCCCTTACACCATGAATACCATACCGAAGAAATAGAAAGCAAACTTAGCAAAGGAGTCAGAACAGAATGACTTTTGACAATCACCAGGGTACAGTTCAACCACAGGGAAATTGCCAGCATTCAATTCTAATACTGAAATATCTTGTTTCACAAAAATTAGAACACAATTTGCATAGCACAGAAATTATTTCAAGTTACGAGCCATCATAAAACACATTCTTTCTATGAGGTGATCAATTCTACCAACACAAAGGTCTGCCTATTTTTTGGGGCATGCAATTCAGCTGGAATTTCAAATTTAAGGTCTTAAGAGTTACTAACATGATGCCAAAACACTCTTGGTCAGCAGCCCTGGGACTAAAACATGCCTATGCACTGATTCAATTGCACGCTTGTTTTGAGTTGGCACAAACCATTCGTTGGGTAGTTCACACAAAGTTTGCAAGCCTAACCAAACAGGCTTTTTCTCCAGCTCAGAAGGAGCTCTTGTTGACATGGCCATCCATGTGGCAGTATAACTTGTTTTGGTCCTGTTTGCACAGACAAGATCAAAACACTTGTCATGGTACTTGGAAGCCAATTACAACTTGCATGTTTTATATCTGTATGGAAAATATGAACTAATTAAAGTTTTAAGAATGCTCCTAAAAAATGTCAGGTGTTTTTTTTTTTAGAAGACAGAGAAATACTTAAGCATTGTTTTGGACATATAATCTGAGTCCTATTAAACACTTGAACAACTTTGAGGGCTCAGAAAGAATAAAAATTAACGGCATTTAATAAAAACACCATTTCTTTGGCAATTTCTATCTTGCTAACCTTAAAACACCAGTTCCTAACCGGATTCAGGGGACACTTTATTGGCACAGAAGGCAAAGTCTTGCACTCTATCACTATCTGGTGATGGACACTTAACAACCTGGCTGATCTGAAGTGTATTAATGAGGCACTAAAATGTTTTAATGCATAAAATAGGTATTAAAATTTCTTTGATACATTGTATGCATTTAAAGGCAATTCATTTAAAAGTTGCAGGTCTTCTTGATGGGCATATAAAAAGGTTTGTTATCTAGAGATTTTTCTCATTATTCGCTTTCAGAGTTCATTTACCCTTGATTCACTCATTAATTCCAGCAGGCTTCACTGTTCTCAGACAAGGAAAAAACACCATTTCATATACTTTGGCACAGTTATGGTGGATTAGGAAAGAAAAAGACAGTATACAGAAGAACAATCCATAACCTGAAAATGACAATAAACTTCACCTATACTGCTCATTTCTCCTGTAATTTATCTATTCTGTAGCAATGATATATCTAAGGGCTGAATCCAGAGGGCGTCAGAAGAGAGACAGTGCTCCATTCAGGGGCAAGATGAACTGGCCCTAACTATTCCAGGGATAATTATGTTTCACTAGCTAGTGAAGAGTTTTCAGTGAACCTGTTCATTAAGTGAAATTCAGGGAGAATTTTTGCAGTGCAAACCAGCAAGATTTTTGCTTTATTTCCTGTACAAACAAGCAGAAGGTATGAAACTGAATTAACTACTCTTCAGGAAGAAAGGAAAGAACTAAGCAAGGCTCTGAACAGTTATCAGCTAGGGAAAAGCTGTAAGGAACAGCAAGCAACAAAATTGTCTGAACTACAACTGGTTGGTTGCCTTACCTACTCCTACAGAAATATTACAAAAATTTAGGGAGGTTTTCTGGACTGTATCCTTAAAGTCTAGGTGCTTAGACTCACAAATAGCATAATAAACCTTTTTTTAAGATCTAAGGAGGTCCACTTCAAGGCACCTGCAGTTTTTTTGCCCTGCTGTCATAAGCACTCTGTTCTAAAACCTGCTTGTAACAATAGTCTTTGTAAAGCCTAAGCCTATTTTTCCTTATGGCCAGATTTTGTTTATTTCCCTTTATATCAAGGCTAGCACTTACCATTCTTTTCCTTTTTTTTGTCCCATCTCCTCTGCAGTGTATCTGGACTCAGAAGGTTTGTCTCCACTTCTTGTTTGTTTTACTAAACAAGAACACCAGATTCTCCAAAATCATTACCTTGGCAAGAACTGCCCACAAACAATGTAAGTGCATCACAGTGGTTTTACAGCTGAGGCAATTAGCCCTTCTGAGAAACACAAATTCCTAGCCCAGGGATTCAGTTAGCCCACCCATGCTGCCCCAGACAGGCTAAGATAATTTGACACTGCCTTTGGGGTCAGGACCACTCTCTGTGATGGACCATTTTGTTCTGGATGTTTCTGGAATCTGCCAGCAAGTTCCTGCTTTTCTTTTATATGATGTAATTTCCATAGAGCTTGCCAAAAGTCTCATTTGGCTAACCAATCCTTTAGGAAAAGCAACACATCTCTGTAAAACTGTATGAAGGACAGAATGGGAGCAGATATTAAACACAGATAAGCCAAGATACTTTTTACCATTTGAGGTACTGAGGATTGAACTGTGCACTGTTTCAAGGTAGAGCTGCACCACTGAGTTCTGTCAGTGGAAATTTCCATGACTTTACTTGCTTTATTTTTACTAGTTGTAATTTTCTTTTTGTAGTTTACTAGATGTTGAGACAGAAGGCAAAAGAGAAGTGGTTCATTTTTCATATATATATATATATTTTTAAGGGATTGACAGAGGCTTTTTTCCCCCGACTACAACTGCTGCTTTGAGAAGACAGTCAAATAACGATCCCCATATCCATGGCATAAATCTTTTTTTGTTAGGCTATGTTTTACCATTAGCATTTGGCCTTCCTATGCAATTACAGTTCATCAAGCACAAAAAGTATTTGTCAGTCTATTAATTTTCTGCTGGAATCCTCCATTACTGCTCACTTGAGTGTGCAGATCAAGCTCCTTCAGGATCCAGCTGGTAGTGGCCGCTGTCATTAAAGAGGAATTCCAGCCACTGCTCAGCCCTCCCCTGCATCAGTGGCTCCTAACTTTCTCATGCAAATTCTGTCAAGCCAAAAATGTCTGCGCCTGTTCTCAGTCCAGTGATGAATTATTTTGGAAAGCATGAGTAAAATCAATTCAGTCACTTGAGTTAAGCCAGCATGAAAAATAAGCTGAGCGTTCGCCATATGTGCTGATTGAAATTTTCAAGCATGGAAATCTTAAAAATGGCTAATTCTCCACACGTCATTCCAGGTTGTTTTATAAATCCTCACAGAGGAAGGAAAAATTATTCATGGCTAATGAAAAATGGTTCAGTAATTGTAAACTTATGAGCATTTAAAGTCACACATTTGTTTAAATTTTCCTTGAAATAAGGGACAAGTTAATGCTGCTCAAGTTTAAAGCTAATCAACTACCAATAATGCCTCTTGCTTTAAGTCTGTTTCAGCATACAATAAGTGTGGCTGTATCACATTTTAAAGTATTTTTTCTTTAAAAAATACAATAAATAACACTGACACAACATTCATTAATCAAGATCTAGGATTCTAAGATATTCCCAGAAATACGCGATTCCTCCAGTATCACAACTCTACCGTATTCACTTCAGTTCTTACAGTGACTGTTCTGCACTGCATGAATCTTGATGACCTATTTTTTTTCTGTTATTTAAACTGTTATCTTGCATACAATATACAGAAAGAATACTGTGGCTAAAACAACAAAATTATGCTAGTGGTCACGTATCAGGGATAGGGATAGCTCCAGGCAAGAGGCAGGAAGGGAGGGAGGGAGGAAGAACGGGCTGTGCAGTCAACACAACCATATTACCCACAAGTCGGGGTACACCAAGCTTGTGAGTTACAGAGAAAAGGGGAAGAAGCTTTCAGCTTTTGGACCCTGCCCCACTAAATTGGCATTCGCTCATACAATGCGGGAGCCAAAACTTCCTTGGGACTCCATAGAGTCAAATGGAAGGAGATAAATCCCACTTTAAGAGCTTTCAGCTTTGAAGATAATTGAGGGCAAGGGAAAGTGAGATATCATGTCAGTGGATCAGTACAGGTATGACAGTACCTGTCATCTTGGATTTATTTTATTTGATGGCCATGGAGGTAAAGTCTGGAATTATGGCAGATATAGGGTTAAAACAGTCAAAGAAGCGTAAAAGAAGAAAGTAGGGTAAAAATACTAAGATGAAGCAAATGAAAAAAGCTATAGTGCAGAGCAGATGAGATTAAAACACCTACAATCCTTTAAGGAAATACCACTACCTAAAATGCTAATCAGTGAAGAGTACTGAGCTAAAGACTATTTTTCTCGCCCAATTTCCTAACTGATCTCTCTGTTGAAAGCCCGATTCACCTAGAATTAAAAGGAGAAAAAAGTGCATAAAAATGAAATAAGGATCTCAGAATTTGGCCTCTAGTATTTTCACCTGACCTATTTTTCACATCATCACTAACAAGCTACAGCTTTATGTTAGAAAGGTAAAGCATCTGTGTAATCGTAGTCAATAGTGTTCTCGTTAAAAGTAACTAATGTCCTTACAATTGTTTGAAACACTTTATTTGCTATAGGAGCAAGGTCTAAGTCTTGCAGAAGTAAATTAATTGTAGCAGTGTTTGTGCTAGTTGAGAACACCGGCAGCTATTCCTGAGACCCAATGGTCAATGTCACTAACCTAACCTGCGAAGCAATGATAGGAAAGCAATGATCTTGTCAGATAAATAATCTTGCTGTTTTTGAAGATGAGGACTTAAAAAACCAAAAAACCCCCACCCTACAATAATATTTTACCATAACTTTTAAATAACTATTCAGTCACTGCAAAATCAACATCATGGGATCGCAAGGATGCACCATGCCTTCCGTGGTGCATTTCCATCTACATTTATTCCTTTATATTTCATTTTAGTGAAGTTGCATGTGTTCAACTGCACCACATACACACGAGTACACTGTTTCATGTTTACATTGACCTGCCCATACAGGTTTGTTCACAAGTCTGCTGGATCTGACCAGAGCACAGGCTCTCTCCCCGAGACAGCGTCCAAATGCTTTTGAAATAATCCATGTAATAGTTGAGCCAAGTCGTGAATTGAGTCTGTATGCTGCAGAGCTAATACCTTGATGCTAGTCAATCATCAAATGCTCTCAGTGAGAAAATGCCTGCCACCTCAGGCTATGTTTCAGATTAAAGTCAGATCCAGTGTTAGGTTTTATATGTATTATATATTTGTATTACATTTTTAAACTTTTCTTGAAAGTTTTTAACACCAATATAAACACATAACAGAGAGATTCATGTATTTTTACTATTTTGATTCTTTCATCGTATTTCATAATTGTGAAGTCCTCACGTAACCATTTCCCGTGAAAACCAAGGCCAAAAAAAAATCTTTCATCTTATTAATAGTGTGAACAGATGCCAGTAATGGTGGATCCTTCTACCTCTAACAGAGCAGACATTACTGGACAGATGATCCATCCATATGAGAAACTAGGAGTAGGACACCTGATATATATCTGCCCCATGCTAAGACAGCAGGGATTCTCCGATTTGCACAGGATTTTGAACCAACGTGCAGCAGCTGCATATTTTCAGTGTAAGTGTTTTCGTTATGGCCCTTTTCTTCTATCAGTAATTGTTTAGCAGCTAGTATGTTTAAACAGTGTGGAAGAGAGTAGAACTCATTTTTCTTTTACCTCAGGAGTTTAAAACTTATTTTGACAGGAAACTTAATCACTTGACTCTAAGTTAAGGGGGCAGAAGATGCTCTGCACTCTTCTTGGTGTGGTTATGCCACTGCATAGCCAAGAGAACAAAGATTCCATGAAAGGTAATGTTTCAGCAAGACTGTAGCTGAGGGTTAAAGCTTCTCAGTTCCCATATTGAGAAAAAAGTCACTTTTTAAAATCACTCGTACTTCCCTACTGTGACTTTTACAGGTTGGCAACCAGCAGGCTTCCAGAATGGGCAAAAGGACATAGTCATCATATGGCCATGTTGCACACATGCCTGATAACCTGGTGTATCAAACCTCCTGGAATACGACAGGACTATTTTAGCTGAAATGCAGCTCATGAATCTAAATCAGGATTTTAATTTTTGGAGCTAAAAATATTGTGTGAGTATCTATATCTTCACTCAATACAAGGATAGGGTATTCCAAGCATTGTCACTGAGGCATCTTTTTGCAAGAGTATTGATGAAAATAAAATACATAGGGCCCTGAACACCCTCAGTTAACCAAACACTGTTGCCATCTGTTATCCTTTCACTTAATTCAATCTCTAACTCGAACAACTACAACTCAATGCCAAATACATGAAGCAGTGCTGCTATCTGAAAAGCATGTTATGTCCTGAGAACAGAGCGTATACTGTGCACCACCTCATACTTAGTAAATAACTTCTGCCTAACGTTAAACCTCCTTGTACTTCTGATGCAGTTGCCTAGTTGCAAATGCAATGTCAGGTATTTTTATCTTGTGCAAGACTATGCTTCCACGAGCAATTATAACCTAATTAAAGTCATTAATGTTTATGCCCTAGGGAAACATTCAGTTATTTGTAGGCATCTGAGTTTTTCCTGTCTTCCGATCCTTGTTGTAATTTATGCTTTGTTGAGCACTTCTAAATATCCACAAGTTACTTCACTTGCCACCTTAAAGCTGTGCCACCCTCTGGCCTTTGGCACTGTTTTCAGTGCTTCCATTTAGAATTATACTGAATAAAAATGGGTAATATATCCATTAAAGCTTCAGAACTGGAGTTACAGCTTTTGAATCCAGGGGTTTTTTTTCCTTTTACCAAAGGATGTTCAAGTTTTTCATACCATAAATCATGCCTTAATCAGTTCAGAACTGTCCATGCCTTTCAAACGCAAGCAGATCCCTAGGAGCGTCTGAAAGAAAACAGTGATTTCAGAACCTAGAGCACTACTATAATCCTCTATAAAAACTACTTTGGAGCTAGGAAGTGTCAGTGAAGTAAAGATTTTAAGATAGGGTTGGAAATTTTCCTATTATTTACCAATTATATAGCAAGTATTTTCACCACTAAATTAATATTTTTTAAAGAGCTAGAGTTTTATTTTCAGAGTTCTGCTAGGACTTGATCCATAGACATTAAAGCCAATCCTAAGGATCCCATTGGTTTAAGTAAGCTCTGGAGCTAACTTCGGTGTCTCTCAGTGTCAGTCCACAGGCCATGAGGCAAAAGAAGGAAGGTGGCATCATTACCACAAGGTGTCTCTAATAACTTCACAGGTTTCCAGGTTAGGGCTTTTTCTGCTTGGAACTGAGAATGTTTGGGTGCAAGGTGAAACAGCCAGCCAAAGAGCACATGATTCATTTCAAGCAATCCAACTCAATTACTGCAGAGGCTGTGGGAAGTGATCTGTCTGTATCACTGCTGTCAGCCCAAGGGAGGATCACTGCCGATGGCCTGTGACAAGCAAAACATTTTCACGGCTGTGCCTACTAGTCTATCACCAAAAATGTTCTCCATCAGAGAAAAAGGATTTCAACTACAGCGGAGAAAAAAGTACTTTCTCATGTAATTCCACATTTCAAACATTTTTCACTCCATGTGAGCGTGAAACTGAAACTTTTTGAAGGTTTCCACCAAGAGAAAGCACACTTTCCCTGACTCTTCCAGATCAGGTTCAACATGCTGTACAACCTGGTGTAAACAAGGGGTGTAAGTTTAAGCCTTTTTCTAACATATCATGAGCATCAGGCTGTCTTGGGGTGGAACTGTTACAAATATATCCTATCTACAAACACTCAAACATTTTACTACGGCCAGGACTTGATCCCAGTAGAGTTAGTGAACTTGATTGTTGTGGTTTGGGACATCTGCTTGTCCATCTTTATCTCTCTCCAGCACGGGGTCAAGATAGCTGTCCCAAACCAAGCTAAATATACTTCAGTTTGACAACCAGTCATTTAATGACAGAAGTAATTTCAGTAAAATATTCCCAACCAGTGGCAGTAATGCTCCTTTTGGAACACATTCTAAATAGCAATCAGCATGGCCAGCCTGACCTTGTCTGAAATCTGTTCAGAGCAGATTTAATTAATGAGACTAGAAAGCTAGAATAGAGTCTGACGTGGCCTGTATTCTCCACAGACTGGGATGTTTTTTAGCTAAAGTGCCCTTTTGTAGGGGTCTGCTGCCCATAGAGTACAGTCCCATGGTCAAGGTAGTTTGGGTCATTAACGTGGAGTCAGCAGGATTTAAGCACATATTGTTACATACAAGTTGTTCTAAATATGGCTTATGAAATCATTGATCCTTGGAAATTATTCTTAATACTTGTAGAATTAAGAAAGGCAGACATTCTGTCTCAATAGCATAAGCACAACTTTATTTACAATGTTTTTAAAGCTGACTTAAGAACATGTGCAGAAATAGCCTTCTTTCTACAAACTGTTGCATTCACAATCCTAGGAAAAAAAGTAAAAGCTAATATATTTTTCTCTGTTTTCAAACTAGAAACATGTCGAGCAGTTCTGAACAGCTGAATTGCTTGTATTACTCAGCAGAAGTGTTCATCAACATTTAGGCATGTAAACTCCATATATTTTAGGTCTCTTCAGTATACCTTGTTTAGTGTGCATATCAGGACATCAACATTATGCCGAGAAGATTTAATTATCTGCAACTTGCATCACATATCTCCAGCCCACACTTTACAGTCCAAGCTATTAACGAAAAGCTTGGAATATGACTACAGGTTAAAATGGATTTATTTGATTAATGTGTGTATACAAGTGTGGGTTCTCTTGTGAACTATTCAAGTGTTGAGTTTAATTGAGCTACAGCTGGTGCTGACTGTGTTTTCAGAGAGTAGGGATTTACTGACTGATTGACTGTCTCTCCATTTTAACCTGGATGAAGATGCGTTCAGTAAGAAGTGAAATTTCCTGATGATACAAAACCACAGGGAGAATAGAAAAAAAGAAAAGAGTAATAAACTGAATGAAAGTAAGAGCACATAAAATCAAGCAGTTTATATAAAAGGAATGAAACTAGACATACCAGTTAGAAAATGCATGAAATCAGGGATTTTGTTTGTAAATCTCCAATTCAACTGGGGAGGAAGGAAGAGGGAAAAAAACAAATAAGAGCTACTATTCCAATGACAATGCAAATCTCCTTTGGAGAGGCAGAATAAATTAAATTAATGAACTTTTAAAACCCTTCAGCTGAGAACCTCTCTCCCTTGTTGGCAGAGCTAGATACAGCTGTTCAAATGCTATCACAGAGGGAAAGCAGAAAATCAGAAAAGAAAAAAAAAAAAAAAATTTTCTTCCCTGCTCAAGGATGTCAAACATCCTGTGTGACTTGTCATAAGTACTGCTTATCCTAAGGAAAAGCAGTGAAACCAAATGCAAATTGCCAGGGTGTCACCAAAAGTATAAAAAATAAATAGAGCTATCCAGTTAGAAACAAAACAAAGACAAGTAAAATCCCCCAAACCTCCATAGGCTTCATTATCTGGAAAAGCACTGCAAAATTTAACACTTACCATCATTTTGCCTGAATAAAAGTTCTGGACAATGATCCAGAAAGAGGCCACCACAAGGGCTCTTTCCAGCTATTTTGGATGTGCAAAACCAATGTTCCACATTTATCCTGCCCCTATTCCACCTTCCAGCATTAACAGAGCACATCCTGACCTTCTGTAGGTGGGAAAGCCACTTCTCTATTTCAGGTTTTTCTTCTGTTTGACCTTTCCTCTTTTTCACCGGTAATCTCATTGCTGTCTTTCCATAAAACATGATCTGTTCTTTACATGAAGGTTTAATATACCTTTTTTTTCCCTCCCTGCAGGGAAGAAATACACTAATTTTTAATCCTCCTTAACATATATTTTGTTGCTGCCCAAAGTTATAAATTAAGGTGTTCTAGAAATATGGTTTGTTTTCATTATGCATATTTTCATTCACTGAGAAAGAATGGGTTCTATGACAAAATAATTGAGGAAATCTAATTATTTAGAAAATCTTAGTTGTTCTGAATAATGTCCCTACTATGATTTTGTATGTACAGTCTAGGAAGCTGTAACATCATATTTTCACGTAGTTTGTCACTTTTTTATACTAGGATAGGAAAAGTTATAAGAGCACTGTGTGCCAGGTTTGCCAGTATCTCGAAGGTTTGAAAATCTCAAGTGTCATCTGACTCGATGGGTCATGGAAGCAGATGTACTTCTAAAAACATACACGGGAGCTGGGAGTGAAGACATGCAATGTGTGGGACTGTGATGCCATCATGTCACTGAGAATTTTGTCTTTTAACTTGGATTTCAAAGCATAAACCCCTCTAGTTGGCCAATCTTAAGCTCCTCTCCCCAGTGTTATGGCTTCTCTCCTGTTCTATAACCCTGGTTGCCAGATATATCTGTCAACAGATGGCTGATTGGGAGAATCAGCTCCTTTTGGCACAGGGGGTCACCAAGCAGGAAAGAGCCATGTGCTCAATATATTATGCAATAAAATATGAAACTTGAGCTCAAATGACAGATCCTACTCCTGTAAAATGAGATCTGACAAGTCTAAAGAATATATTGAAAGTGTAAGATTTTATTCACATGCTAGTCAGAAAAACTCCTCAAAAATACCTATCCTTATCCATCTGTCTCAGAGGAATTCAATGCACGCAAACACTAAAAAACGAGAGTAATAAAAAAAAAAACAAACAAACCAACCCACACAAAACCACCAGAAAATACACACACCCCCAGTAGTAACCTCTGATCGCTGAGTATCACGATGGCAGAGAGCCATAAATTCCCCAAGTTCTTTGTTACAGTGTGCACAATACATACAGTGCAGAATAAGAATGAGTAGGTGCTTTTACTGTGACACTTCTTTAAAGATTGTCCCATCCTTACAGATGGAAAAGAAACAAATGGTGAGGAAAAGTTGCTGAGATTTTTATACTTAGCGGAGTATAGAGAAGGTGTTTACAGTATGGTATCTCCTCCTTTTTTCCTCTAAGTATAGTCTATTCTCTACACCAGAAAGAAATTAGTTGTCTTTCTTGATTTTATGAAGAACATTTAGAAGTGAGATACACGTATGGAATAAATTTAAAATATTAGTGGGAAAATAATGTAAAAATATGTATAAACATTAACAAGCTGAATTTTAAAAAATTGTACCAAGACTGACAGCTATTTCTTCATCCTTGCAGGTTTGCATGTACATTACCAAATATACCAACACTGTATTCCCATTTTATTCCAGCAAAAGGAGATAGCCTTTGCTTTGGCCAGCAAGTCTGTTACTTCTTCTGTGCTAGAATAATTAAAAGCAAAGCCATAAAGCTTCTAATTCCTACAAGAATGTATTCAAATTCCACCTTTTTTTTTTTTAATTATCTTCCTCCAAAGTACTATTTATAAATCCTGTCTTTGATAGCTTTTCTGCAAGCTATTTGTAAAGCACATTCACTTGCAGAGTAATCTGGCTCCACCAAGTGACGATTGTTGTGATTGCTAGTCTACACCTGGACCTAAGATAACACAAATGGGTACTAAATATTAAACTAATTTGGTAACATGGGATTTTGTTGGATAGCTTTGAACTTCGTTATATCATACATTTTAAATAGATTATCATGTAGCGTAGATGGTAAGTGAAAACACTGAAGCAATGCAAGGAACTTATTTGTCCCAATGGATGATGAAGAAATTTTGTCTTACAAAAGTACCCATTGGATTACTATTAGTAACTCCACCAAAAACACCTGTGAGAGTAATTGTAGGAAGGTAGGAGGGAGGCAGGAGAGTAAATTATTTTCCTGAAATTCATTCCACATCTTCCAGGTGCAGATAGATAATGAGAGAAAGCCTGCTGGAATATGAGGAATGTGTATGAATGAACTTGCTACACAGTCCTTAATATAAGGTCTAAAAGAACATGCTCTGGACAGTTAAAAACAAAGTGGATGAAAATCACAGGTGTAAGGAAGGTTATTATAAAATGTATTCTGCAAAACTATTTTTGAACGACGGCATATTCTGAAAGGGAACTTTTTAAAGCACTTCAGGTGGCCAGGGAGATACCGTGAAAAGCCTGACAGTGAAACTGAAATTGCTCTGGATGCTGCCTGCACTGACTTTTTAAACCCACCCAAAGACCCTGGGCTTTGCTTCTGTAAGCTCACGGGGGCATGAAAAAGTAGCTCTGCTGAAATTTGAAACTACCATGATGAAGCTGATAGGTTTTAAATATCACTGTTAGTCAATAGTAAATTTTACCATAAACAGCAGGATTTCCTTTATCATCATTGTTACTTGCAGTTGTTATTTTTGGTGAGGAAGACTATGGAAAGGCTGAGCAAGCTGTCTTTTGTTACCTCAGAGTTTTACTTTGATTAATTCTTAACAGAAAAACCAATACAAGGGGTCGGCAGCTGTTGGGAAGAATCATAAACCCATGCCCATGGATACACATATGTGGACACACACATGGGGCATATAAACTATATCTTTGGATTATAGTTCTCTCTGCCATTGTCCCTAGCTATCCAATAATGCAGTGTTTGTTTCGTTTGTGTGTTCTCAGTTACAAGTTCTGTTCCTTTGAAAAGACTGGTTGAGGAGGAAGCCTGCTCCACATAACAGGAGATAACTCACTCCACATAACAGGAGATAACTCAGCATGCCCAAGGGAGAGAAAGCCAGAGGGGACCACAAGAAGGAATAGACAGGACACTCACAAGGAAGAATG
Organism: Pachycephala philippinensis; assembly: GCA_013397055.1. Taxonomy (NCBI): domain Eukaryota; kingdom Metazoa; phylum Chordata; class Aves; order Passeriformes; genus Pachycephala; species Pachycephala philippinensis. The sequence continues at coordinate 981,439 of VWZT01009613.1, forward strand.
GCCTGGCTCCAGAAAGACTGGAAAGAACTTGAAAACAGGACTACACAGAAATTGTGGGCACCCAGCAGCTCAAACCTAGGGTCTGTCTGCAGTGACAGTGGACAAGAAGAGAACAATGCATAAATCTTTTTTCTGTGGTGTCACCTCAGGTTGCATTAAGTTTTCTTTATACAAAAAAAGAGTAGAAATGCAACTATTTATTTAAATGAAGTTTAGCTTTTTTTAGTCTAGAATTTTTTGGATCTTTGGGGGAGCTCATTATAAGATGAAAGCCTGAGGCATTTCACATCAAAGCTGTATTCCACTCTGCATCTTGTCACAGGAGGGAACAGACAACCTTGCAGACCAATAGAAGCTGCCAGTGTCCTAGATCCTGGTGTTATTCTGAGAAAGGGCAGGGGGGTGTGAATAAAATAGCAAGGAAAATCACCTCTGGATCTGATATGACTTCTTTTGAACATGTTCAATGCTTCTAAAAGACAGATTTTTGCTTAGATTCTTTGTTAATCTGACACTGTACCTAAGGTGGGGGGTGGGGGGGAAATTACACTTATTCTCCTTCTGAAGATCAGGGGCAAATAAAAATCTTGGGGGGTTTTTTCTTGATTTTTACCAAGATTCTGTCATTAGCATTCTAGGACTTCATTCCTTTGAAGTTGCAGACTTTTTATGATTTATGGACTTAAGTATCAATTAGCTAGAAAAGCAATCCTTTGAATCATGAACAATTAGTGTTATTGTCTCTAACAAATGCTAGCAACACTAAATTCCATAAGAATTGGCCCATAAGAAGATACCCACTCTAGGGTTAAACTCATAGTCATCCCAAACTGTAAACTGACTGTTTAGCAAACAGCAGCTTAATCAGGAAGCAGAGAGCAATAAGCTGGCAGAATACAATACAAATTAAAAGACGCAAGTGTAGATCTTAGTAAAATCTGTGCTGAAGGCTGCACTGAAGAAAATAAATACTCAGTTGAAATGTCTGGTAATTTTGCATTTAAATTGGACTTTGGTGCAAAATTTCAGGATTAAAACAAGCCAAAGTGAGTTTTCATGAGGCAACAGATAAGTTACAATAAGCCGGTACTGAGGCAGACACATGAAAACATTATTTCTAGCAAAAGGATTATGGTAACTGCAGACTCCCTCACTGCTTCCTCACTAGTAAGTACCCCAGTTGACTACAGAAGACCAGGCACTAAGACCTAAACCTCTTTACTATCAAATAATGCACAGTCTGACAAATTATATAAAAATAACAGAATTAAAATGGGTTTGCAGCTAGGTAATATGTGGTTGTTCAGCCTACAGGCAATCAGATAAAATATGGTGTGCACATTGATCTCCTATTTGAAGCATAGCAGTATCTTCCTCCTATTTCTAGAACTTCGGTGTTTCTAGACCTCTTAAAAAAAAATAAGAAAAAGAGAAAAAAGAGACACCTAGGTTAACCATCATTTCTTAGCTGGCCTAAGCTGACCAGGGGTATCTGTATGTGTGTGTGTGGCACGGGGTTATTTCCTTTGTTGACTGAGGCAGCAGCCAGGGTGTCTGATGGAGGTGCTATAGTAGCTGTAGGAATTAAACTAGGAAAGCCAGAAATAAGTAGCTTTGTCTAAATGTACATAACAGGGACCAAAGACTCTTCTGCAGCAGTCTACATCTACTTGCCAGCACAAAAATGATAGGAGAGTTGTATGGGAAGGTAACTGCATGTTGAGTGGGCTCCATGTCTGCAATTTCATTTTCTCTGCATCATCTTTATAGAAAACTGTCATCTGAGCATCTCTGTTCAGATTTGTGCATATTTCTTGGCAAACAAGTACTTCAATCTAATTTATCTCATGAAATTTCTATAAAACTGCTTCATACTAAAGCATTTTGAAAGTTTTCTCTTAGTTCTCCTCCCAGCCTTTTATTTTAGCAATTTTTGGCTTAACTACAGTGAAAAACTTTCTGGGAACATACTGATTACATTAAACTTTGTGACATAATAGTTTAATTACTTTTTTCAGTAATATTCCAGCATTTTACAATTATTTTATCATGACAAATGCTGTGCTCTTTTTTTGCTGACTTAAATAGTTCAGATTGAAGGAAATTTGGTCACAGTACCTCATTTTTCAAATGTTCTTAAATTTTTAAATATTTGAATTACACAAAATAAACCATGGAACATCCATTAAAACATAGTCTTTTTCAACACATTCATTTTTTGGTTCCTCTTTCTTAATACAATCTCTAGTTCTTACCATACCTATTGTACCTGCCTATAAATATAAAATAACATTACTGTATCTTTTTATTCTGATTTCTCCAATAAAACTGAGAGGAAAGACTCTGAAAGAGCAGAAAACCAGATGAAATTGTAGGAATGAAAAGCTGTAACATCGGACACTACAGTACAGTTGCAAAGCACGATAATAGAATGATAAAAGGTACCGAGATACAGAGGAACACAAGAACAGAAAAGTGCAAAGATAACAGACCTTGGAGAATTCTGCCTCTGTTCCACTTTTCTGTCAGTCAAAAATCTTGTCATGTTTGAAGTTCACATCTGCAGCAGTTCAGCTGTCTTTCCATATCTCTTTACCATTGTCATGCCACTTACAGCTTTTGCCGGTGACAGATCTAGTAAACATCAGGATGTTAGTGGCAGGCTAAGCTACAGAAACAAAACATCCTCAAACCTTAGAAGCCATTTTAATGTCAAATGTTATAATGTCATTTTGGCCATACAGTTATGATTTCAGTTGATCCTCATGAGTGTTTGTCATTCAAATCCCTCACTTCTTCAAAAGAAACAGCAGTCTTAAGTGTGAGTAGATCCATTATCAACAAAAGCACCGAATGATGGTTGCAGTGTATTCCTTTATTCTAGAACTGACAAGTCTTTTTTTGCCTTTGTTTTCTGTCTGGTATTACCCACAGCATTTCCCACAGAGTGTTTAAGCAATAAAATAATCCTGCGTATCTTAATATGAGCAACATACCCAGAGCAGAACCAAATGGAGTACTACGGGGTAACGGTGTTTGCTTCTTTGTCTATCCTTGGCTATTACAGTTATATAATTTATTATACCCTATCGCCTCCCTCTCTACCCTATCTTGTTCTCTGTGGTGGATTGAAGTCACTAAAAAGTGTTTGTGCAGGATCTCTTCTGAGAGAACAAAGTGTCAATCTATATCTCTGTCTCCTACCTATGAACAATGATTAGCTCTTTGAAAGTCATTCACCCATGACCCAAACCTCTGAGAGCTGACTGCAGCAACACAACCCCAGCAGGAAGGAAAATTGCTTTTCCACACTTCATAAAAATCCTCCTTAACTGAATATTCTGATCTAGAGGCAGTGCTGGCTGTCAAGACATTTTCTCCCCATACAGTACCAGTGTGCTCCAGACAATGTGCATGCCAAATGCTGCTGTTAATTTCTTCAGCCTTCTGTCTTTCATCATGTTTTACCAGTGGCTTTAGGAGCCAGTAAGGATTGTACACACTACTACAAGGCCTCAAATATATACTTGTATTTAATGTGTACATACAGAGTAGTTGTGTTTAAAGAGAAAGGTAAAAGCAAAGAGGTCAGCTCTAACCCAAGGTTTACCCATATAAACCAAGAAGACCCTCTCCACTGACACCACAGCACCTACAGAAAGAAGGTATGTAAGAGTGGGAAGCTGGTGGCACTCTGCTCCTTCAGGATCCAGGATTTCTGCACTTATTATCATATGATTAATATTCACCTCTCAGATTATGACAGGTGTATTAGCAATAAGAAAAGCTACACTAAAATATATACTTGTATCCATGAATGAGTTTCGTTCCATTATCCCTGACAGCATCATCATCATCATCATCATCATCACCATTATCATCAAGATCCGCTATGCAGGTCATTTTTGCCTTTGTCTCTTTATGCTACAATTCTAACAGTGGCATATTCTACACCTGAGCTATTTATTCATCAGGAAAAATGGGGAAAACCACATACTTGTACAAACAGTAGAAGGAAAAGAAATAGTTTTGTCAGTAAATATTCCATTCAATGGTTAAAAAACCCCAAACTTCAAAGCTTAAAAAGTTTACTTACTTAAAAACACCTGGAAAGCTAGAATCAGTGCTAATCTTCACTTCAGTAATGCGAGACAGAGGTTGGTATGAGATTTGGGGGTAGAAAGGTTGAGGGGGAGGAGGTTGCTTCTGACTGCATGCTCTAGAACTGCTGTGTACTGGAGAAAGTCAGGGCTCTGGTATACTGACAGGTGTTACAATGATAAATTAAGATACATACTCAATGGAAACGTTGTGAAAATGTTAAACGTTAATATATACTTTTGACTCATGAGTCCTCCTTGCTCATTGGATCCAGGTGGTTTCAAGACTTCAGATTGGTACTTATACTGTTGCAATACTGCTATGGATTAAGACATTCTTCTGGGATTCTGGATTTTCCCTGGCACTAAAAGGAAAGATTTTGTGGCAACTCAGACATGTATAATTCAGAGTGTCTAAAGTAGAAGACACAGCTGTATCTGACCCATATGATAATCACTGCATATTTTTTTGTCTCTGGAATATTTCTCAAGAACAGATCAAGATACTTATTAATCTTTCATGTCCTTACTTACATTAAACAGATTAATAATTGAAAACATTTTATAATTAATTAGAACATAGAGATTTATGTATATATATGCATTTTGAACAATTTAGAATACATATGTACATCAAAAAGACACTGATACAACTAATGTAGGTATGCTGATTTATAGCAAATTAATTTTAGCTTAATGAAACCCATGTTGCCTCATGCTTCAATTAACTCGGGCTTCTTTTCTTCTTACATTTGTGGTTTTGGTTTTAAGTAAAACAAAGTTATTTTTGAGAAAGAAAAATATTAGCATTGTTATTAGGAAGCGGTTATGGATAACTTAGAATAGAGAATGTAATACTAATAACATATTCCAAAATAGAAATTATCTGAACTTTAGCAACTTATGGCTCTTATTTGATAAATCCTTCTGAAATGGGAAAGAAATAGCACATATGGGCATACATAAAATTAATGGCACCCCAATAATGCTCACATTTCTTTTTAACCTTGCTGAAGGACAAATATCAATTATCTGGTTGTCAAAATCTTTTCAGGTCATTATTTCTACAGGATTTTCAGCCAAACTTGGTCAAGCTAGTACAACACCCTTTTTTTGCTCAAATATGTCTGTGCCAACTTCTTCAAAAAATGTTTGCTGCTTTTCTGTTTTCAGGGAAGAAGAGGGTGCATCAGCATCTTGCAGTCCCCACAGTTCTCACACACCAAATACTCTTAGACTCCTGTCATGATACTTCCAAGATGATGATAGCTACAAACATCCTACTCCAAACTGATCAGAGCTGAACAGTTTGACGGCAGCTCACAAATGAGCCATCTGATGGGCAAGCAGAAAAGCACTGCAAGGCAGCATCAGTGTGCAAGTCGCAGCAAATGAGAACAGATCTGACTCAGCAAGACAGAAATGATCCTTCCAAACCCCAAAAGTAATGGAAAGCAACACAGTCCTGTGTGCCACTAATCAGTCTCTCTCTCACTCTCTCTCTCTTGCGAAAGGAAGGAAATACTGTAGGTGTGTAAGAGCCACTTCTAAGGACGTCCTCTAACAGAGAACATGTTGCAGTATTCATTAATCTGGTTCTAAACATAATAGTATATGGTATACACTTTTTCTTTTATCCTCTCAGTATGCACTGCATTACGTACATTGTGATTTCCAGCTCTGTACCTTTTTGTGGCAGAGGTAGTAAAATATGAGTCATATCTACTACCCTAACTGAGCTACTCTTATGATTGACACTAGACAGTACAAACACAGTGTGGCTGCCTGATGTGGGGTTGGATGTAGAGAAGTTGAAAAGATGGGTGGGGTATTTTAGTTGGGTATCTGGAGGTTATCCGGCTGCCTGCATCAACAAAAGCTTGCCATTGGTCACCACATCATGGCTACTCTTCTGTGCCCTACTGGTGATCACCAAAAACGAGTGAAAAAGTAGATACAGCAAGTCTAAACATCTTTTCTTATAGAGCCATACACTTCATCCTGTAATTGAAACAGGAGTAGGAGTTTTTAAAATATTTTCCAACAAGTACTGTGATTATCAATGCCTCTCATAAGCATCCACTCAAAGAGTTAAAATCCTATTTATTTGAAGACTTTGGTTTTGGTAGCAATAGAAGCAACTAATTAAAATTGCATAGAATATCTCTCATAGAATATCTCTGATTGTTTGCTTAGTTGGGAAAAACAACAACTTCCTAACTTTGAGCCCTAACAGAATGTGTTGGACATCACTATGTAACACCACACTCAGAGGTGAACTCTGATAAGAAGTATCCAGAATGCACCCAGAATCACGGCTCCAATTCCTGTAATTTGCTGTCATTATATGAAGAAACTCTTGCCTTATAATGCAAGACAATAAATCTAAGATGAGAGCAAATCTTTTCACACTACAATTCCAGTCGCAGCAGCAGCTGTTTTGCCACATGAGTACACCCTCTAGAAATAAACTAATAATCCACAGCAACTCTGGCATCAATGACAGCATCAATCTTTATAGAGGAAAATGTGAAATTGCTTACAGCAAAGATTCAGTTGAGCTAGAGCTAGAAAAATTCACTACTTGGAATCCTCCGCTATAAATAAATAGATACAGAGGGTGTAACCTGCAAATAATCTAATAGAAACACAACTGCCTAGAGATGAGACTGATGCACAAATGAGCACACCTCAGTAACAGTGAAAATGTGATTATCACGATATAGAAATTCAAATACAGGAAATCAAAGATAATCTGCAGAAAGATTCCAAAGTGTTTCTGAAAGAGGTGTAACGAAATTGACGGAAACAACAGAACGAAAAAAGGTGAAGAGAGGATTTTTAATCTTGATATAGGTATCCTCAAGACCAAAACCAAAATTTAATTAAGAGTAGCACTTAGATAGTAATGAGGAAAGCATTCTTTTTTAATCAAAACAGGGTTCATTTAATCACAATCAGTGTATTTGTGTCAAGCTAATAAACGACTAATGGATAAAAGACCTTACCAGCATTGCTGGGAACTATCAATTGCTACTTGGCCAAACGCAAAACACCTGCTGCCTTTAAGGAACACAAAGTTTGTAGGGAAAGGTATTGCTTTGGGTTAGAATAGCTGTGCTTAGCTGGAAAAAAAAAAAAAAAAAGCTGGAAAACAACCCCCTAAGCCCCCAGAAGCTGAGTTCCACGAGATAGTTTCAT